>ML346532.1:0-18950 GCA_005239505.1 Nicotiana paniculata
TATTAGACTGCAAGGTAGATGAGGAAATTCCCATAATCTTGGGAAGGCCATTTTGGCCACAGGTAGAGCTCTTATTGATTGCGAGACTGGTGAACTTAAGATGAGGCTTAACAATGAAGAAATCACTTTCAACGTGCAGAAATCTATGAGGAAACCCAGTGAGTTCGCCAACTGCTCTCTGATTGATGTTGTGAATGTGCTACCAGAAAAAGATNTGATGCTACATATTTTGTTGAATCTAGTGTCGTTATTGTTGAGGATGCTGAGAGTAAGGAGTACACATTTTGTCGAAAGGCCAAAAATGCAGATTATTACAGATTTATTTGGGCCAGGCAGATTTGTTCCTCAACCCCATGAGCATGATCATAGAGCAGAATAAAAAATGGGGGTTCAATTCAAAAGTTGAAAGTGGAGGCATAAAGTGATTAAAGCATGTGCTCAAAGGAGCAGGAAAGCGAGTGCATGTCGACACTAGTGGACTAGGGAGTTTCTTACACCTTACGTTTTTTTCTTGTTTTGTCTATATGTGATGCACCGAGGACCTTGCATGATTTAAGTGTGGGGTGTTGTACATATGTACATATTTGTTGTTATTTTTTGCATTTTTTGTTAGTAGTTGTAGTTTTTCATGTTGGTAAGTTAATTTTTTTTTTAGTAAGTTGTTATTTTTTAGAAATATGTGGATTCTTCGTGACGATGGATCTCCTAGACAGTTTTCTTGAAGGAAGTAAGTCTAAAGAAAATAACAAAAAGATTTTTTTTAGGTAGTGTAATAATTCCCCTTTGGTTTTTCTTTGGACCATGGTTCTTTTCCAAGGGTTTTCAATTGAACCGGGTAGAGGTAGTTTTTAATTTTTAGGAGTAGGAGTCACATGGTTAAGGGCTTAATTGGAGCAATATCTCGAAACGTGTCAATGCCTTGAGAATAGTCAATACTTTGGTTGTGACGCTTAGGCTCAATTTTTGACTCTAGAGTAAATACCTTGAATCAAGAATTCTTACGATTTGCTTAACTGCTTGACTGGAGTGTCGTGATAGACCCGATCCTGACTTAGTTATGTGCCATGTGTGTGTGAGATTTGAATGTTATTCTGGGCATTGCATCTGATGTCTAGAACTTGCCCCGTGTGTGTGCGAAGTGAAATATAAGTTTTATTCAGTCTTGGAAGTGATATAGGCATTTTTTTTCTTGAGCCAATTATCTATATTTTACCCACCTATTTGTGTTGTATCGTCGTTAACCCCGTTGAGCCTAAAATCCTGTTTCTTTGGCAACCACATTACAAGCCATATCCCCTTTTGTTTGAATCGATCTTATATTTGAACCTTGTCACCTCTCGTAAGCACTGGAAATGTATGAAATATGAAACAGTTAAAGTGTGGGGTGGTAGGTTGGTTTGTGAGGGGAATAATTGAAATAAGGAGAAAGGTGCATGTTTGAAAAAAAATAAGAGTCACCTGAAAAAGAAAAAAAGAAGAAAAGAAGAAAAAGAAGAAAAAGAAAAAGAAATAAATGAACAATTGTGTTGTGTTGAAAGAAAAATATATGTGGTGACTCTTACCGTAATTGTGCTTAAATAAATATGGGGTAATAACATTGTTGTGAAGGTGGAATTTGGCTATATTGAGTTTAAGGTTGAACGTTAAAGTTTAAGTATTAAAGTGCTTAGGGAGGTGTAGTCACTCTTATATCCAAATGTATCCTACCCGTCCCGCAGCCTACATTACAACCGAATAAAGTCCTACTTGATCCTAGATTGAATGAGCTCGATTAGCAGAATATTACACTACTAGCAAGCCTATGGTGCATCTTTTGTGGCATATGAATGTTTAGTTCTGAGAGCGAGTGAATTCTTTCGATTTTAAGTTCCTAAGTGTTCTTAAATTTTATTTTGTGGAGGAACTAGCTCTTTGATTTGGTGACGGCACATGATTCATGACGGAAAGGTAATGTTGTTGACCTCTAAGTTGGAGTAGTTAGTGAATTGTGAATAAATCATGGTATTTGTGAGTCGATTATTGAGGCGAGGATGTCATACCTTTGTGTTTGAAATATTTTAAATATTCTTGGTATAACGTCTTAAGGGATTTGCTTAATAAGTTGTGTACATGAGTGTAGTTTGATTGCTCGAGGACGAGCAAAGGTTTAAGTGTGGGGTCTTGATGCGAGGCTAAATTGCATAGTTTAACATGTGATATACCTTACATTTGAGGTGCATTAATGATAAAAATACACTTGTTATGTGCTTAATAGAGTTTATTTTATGTGTAGGTGAATTGGAGATGGAAACGGAGCTAAAGGGATGCAAATACGTCGAACAATACGCGAAAGGAGACACCCGAGCGAAAGCCGGGCGACAGAGCCATACAGCCTGACCCTACCTGGCATTAGCCAGGCGTTAGGGCTGAAACGCCATCCCTACCCTGGCGTTAGCCAGGTGTTAGGGCTGAAACGCCAGCCCTAGCCTGGCGTTAGCCAGGCCTTTGGGTCCAAACGCTCGGGGTTCCCAGTTCAGCCAGATCCGAGTTTTGACAAGTTTAACTGTTTCCCGGTTGAAATATAAGTTCCTATATGGTTAGGGTTCTCCCTAAACATATAAATAGACACCAAACAACACAACTTAAGAGACGTAGAAGATTCAGAAGGATTTCGAAGGATTAAACAAGAAAACACCATAGAAGTGACAAACATTGATTTTTACATGTAGTATTCTTTACTTTGTATTTCAATTATGCAATTTCTTCTAGTTTTGGTTCTCAATAACATGAGTAGCTAAATTCTTTAGTCTAGGGTTTTGGTATAACCCGTTGAGGATGAATTCATTGTGATATTAATATATTTTGGTTGATTAATCTCTTTTTGTTCAACTACATTCTCATTGTAGTTGATTGAAATGGCCTCGATTAGCTATTCCTATTTATTATGTATATACTTGAGAGAGAGTGCATATTTAGGTAGTTGCTTGAACAACACCACTCCCGAAGTATAGACGAAAGTCATAACCGAGGGTTTAGAGGTTAGATTAGAGATAACGATACCTCGGGTGCAATCTAAAGTGAACTGTATTGCGATCTAGCTAGCGTAACTTGAGAGAGTGTGTCTAGTAAATTATCATAATTACTTGAGAGAGATTTATGATAGTGAGAGCGTTCTTGATTGACAGAGATAGCCAATTAAACTATAATAAATATCCAAGGAAGAATTCACCAACGGGGGAAACCATAACCTTAGACCTTATTTATCATTGTTTACATTATATTGTTAGTTAATTTCTAGTTATTATTATTGATTGTAGAATTAGTTAAACATCACCAAATTGATATTCAAAGTCTTTAGAAACTTGATTTAGCAACAGTTTAGTATTTTATAGATTCAATTGATACGTAAATTCCCTGTGGGATCGACTCGGGGCGTAATACCCCGGATTATATTTGCAACACCCGCTTAGTCTTCTACAAGACATAGTTGAGCGTGATTAGTGCTCTAGCCAGGTTTTATGTTATTCCGGCCAAATCAGATGCAGTGACCTCAGATGCCGTGATCACATGTATTATCTCAGAATGTGGTAGAGAGGCTTCAGTATTGTTTGATCTAAGATCCACTCATCATATGTTTCAGCCCTATTAGCTCCTTTTATGTATGTCTCTTGAGAGTCTTTGGGGTCTCATATATATGTTTCCACTCCTATGGGCGACTCTGTGGTGGTAGACCGGGTGTATCGGTCTTGTTTGATCACCTTCTATGGGTTCGAGACCAGAGCTGACCTTTTATTGCTCGACATGGTTAATTTTGAGGTTATTCTAGGCATGGATTGGCTATCTCCTTATCATGCCTTGCTTGATTTCCATGCCAAGACAGTTACTTTAGCCATGCCTGAGTCACCTAGGATGGAGTGGAGGGGTTCTTCAGTTAGCACAGCCAGCCGGGTTATTTCATTCTTGAAGGATCGACATATGGTCGAGAAGGGCTGCCTAGCCTATTTTGCTTATGTGCGGGACACCGCCGCCGAGTCTCCGACGATTGATTCCGTGCCAGTTGTTTGAGAGTATGCTGATGTATTTCCTTCAGATCTTCCGGGCATGCCTCCGGACCGTGGTATTGACTTTTGCATTGATTTAGCTCCAGGCACCCAGCCTATATCCATTCCTCCGTACCGTATGGCTCCGAAAGAGTTGAAGGAGTTGAAGGAGCAGCTTGAGGAGTTGTTAGTTAAGGGTTCATCAGACCGAGTGTATCGCCGTACGGTGCTGCAGTTCTGTTTGTGAAGAAGAAGGATGGGTCTATGCGGATGTGTATTGATTACCGCCACTTGAACAAGATTACCATTAAGAACAAGTATCCCTTGTCGCGCATCGATGATTTGTTTGATCAGTTGCAGGGTACTTGTATGTTTTCTAAGATTGATTTGTGATAAGGGTATCATCAGTTGAGGATTCGGGCTTCAGATGTTCCGAAAACTGCTTTTCGTACAAGATATGGCCATTATGAGTTCCTAGTAATGTCCTTTGGCTTGAGTAATGCCCCATCAGCATTCATGGACTTGATGAATAGGTTGTTCAGGCCATATATTGATTCTTTCGGCATTGTTTTCATTGATGACATTTTGATATACTCACGTAGCCTTGGGGAGCACGAGCATCATTTGAGAGTTGTGCTCCAGACCTTGCGAGAATAGAAGCTACATGTTAAGTTCTCCAAGTGTGAGTTTTGGTTGGATTCCGTGGCATATTTTGGGGCATGTGGTATCCGGAGAGGGTATCAAGGTTGACCCTCAGAAGACCGAGGCAATTCAGAGTTGGTCACGTCCTACTTCAGCTACAGAGATCAGGAGCTTTTTAGGCCTAGCAGGCTATTATCGCCGATTTGCAGATGGTCTCTCTTCTGTTGCAGCTCCGTTGACTAGATTGACCTTAGCGCCAGTTCTAGTATTGCTTTCCGGATCTGGCATGTACACGGTATATTGTGACTCTTCACGCGTTTGCTTGGGGTGTGTATTGATGCAGAAGGGGAGAGTTATTGCTTATGCTTCACGCCAGCTGAAGGTTCATGAGAACAATTACCCTGTGCATGATTTGGAGTTGGCGGCGATTGTTTATGCTCTTATGATTTGGAGTCACTATTTATATGGAGTGTCCTGTAAGGTTTATACAGACCACCGTAGCTTGCAGCACTTGTTCAAGCATAAGGATATTAATTTGAGGCAGCGTAGATGGCTTGAGTTGTTGAAGGATTATGATGTCACTATTCTTTATCACCGGGAAAAGGCAAATGTGGTGGCAAATTCTTGGAGCAGGAAGGCTGAGAGTATGGGTAGCTTGGGTTATATTGCAGCAGAGGAGAGACCTCTAGCCTTGAACATTCAGTCCTTGGCCAATCGCCTGGTGAGATTAGATCTTTTAGAGCGTCGTCGAGTTTTGGCACATGTGGTTGCTCAGTCTTCATTATTGGGAGAGATTAAGGCCCAACAGTTCTATGATCCGTGCTTAGTAGAGGTTCGGGAGAAAGTGGTTCAGGTAGGGCCAAGGAGGTTACTATTGGCGAGGATGGTGTTCTGAGACTTCGGGGCCGTTTATGTGTACCTAATGTTGATGGCCTGAGGGAGAGGATTCTAGAAGAGGCACATAGTTCTGGATATTTTGTTCACCCTGGTGCTATGAAGATGTATCTTGATTTGAAGCAGCATTACTGGTGGAGGCGAATGAAGATGGACATTGTGGAGTATGTGACTAAGTGCCTTAATTGCCAGCAAGTTAAGTATGAGCACCAGAGGCCAGGAGGCCTACTCCAGCGGATGCCCATTCTTGAGTGGAAATGGGAGCGCATTACTATGGACTTCGTGGTTGGGTTGCCTCGGACTTTGCGGAAGGTTGACGCGGTTTGGGTCATTGTGGCTAGATTGACCAAATCGGCGCATTTCATTCCAGTGGCTACTACTTATACTTCTGAGAGGTTAGCCCAGATCTACCTTCAGGAGATAGTCTGGTTGCATGGTGTGCCGGTGTCCATTATATCAGATTGAGGTCCTCCGTTCACCTCGCACTTATGGAGAGCATTTCATAGTGAGATGGGCACCCATATAGAGCTCAACATAGCATTTCACCCTCAGACTGATGGTCAGTCAGAGTGTACAGTTCAGATATTGGAGGACATGCTCAGGGCATGTGTGATTGTTTTCGGAGGTCGGTGGGACCAGCTCTTGCCTTTGGCCGAGTTTGCTTACAATAATAGTTATCAGTCCAGCATTGAGATGGCACCATTTGAGGCTTTGTATTGTCGGTGATGTCGTTCTCCTATCAGGTGGTTTGAGCCTAACAAGGCTAAGTTATATGGCACCAACCTGGTGAGGGATGCCTTGGGGAAAGTGAAGTTGATTCAGGAGAGGCTCCGTACAGCACAGTCCAGACAGAAGAGTTACGCAGATCAGAGGGTGCGTGATGTATCATTTATGGAGGGAGATAGGGTCATGTTGAAAGTCTCGCGCATGAAGGGTATTATGAGGTTTGGGAAGAAGGGAAAGCTGGGCCTGAGGTTTAGAGGTCCATTCGAGTTGTTGAGGTGGGTTGGGGAGGTTTCTTATGAGCAGGCCTTGCCTCCCAGTTTATCAGGAGTTCACCCAGTTTTTCATGTATCCATGATCCGGAGGTACCACGCCGACTTCTCTCATGTGGTTGATTTCAGCACTATTCAGTTGGATGAGAGGTTGGGCTACGAGGAGGAGCCAGTTGCTATTATTGAGAGGCAGGACCGCCAGTTGAGGTCTAAGAGAGTTTCTGTCGTAAAGGTCTAGTGGAGCGGCCTACCAGCTGAGGAGGCGACCTGGGAGTCCGAGGAGGACATGCAGAGCAGATATCCACACTTATTTAACACATCAGGTTTGATTATAGACCCGTTCGAGGACGAACGTTTGTTTAAGAGGTGGAGAATGTAACAACCCGGCCGATCATTTTGCATTATCGGACGTCGTTCCCCTAAATGAAACTACCCATAGCGGCATATTATGATTTATGACTTGCGGGGACTGGTGGTCCAGGATTCGGAGGTGTTTCGAGTGCTATAGGAACAATTGGTTCCTTAAGGTTGGCCTTTAAGGCCAAGTTTGACTTCGGTCAACATTTTGGGTAAACGACCTCAGAATCGAGTTTCGTCGGTTCCGGTAACTTCGTGTGATGATTTCGGACCTGGGCATATGTTCGCATTGGGTTTCTGATGGACCCGGGGGCATTTCGGGGCCCAATATTGAAATAAGAAGTTCCTTAAGTTCCTATTTTTGTTTGGGACATGTTTTGTGTTATCGAGGTCCGAACGAAATGCCGCGACAGGGAATAGTTCCGTTATGTTAATCATGACTTGTCTGCAAAATTTGGTGTCATTCCGAGTTGTATAGGTCGGTTCGGCGCGTTGTTAGTGAAGTCTAGAAAACTTAAAGTTCTTAAGTTTGGTTCTTGGGGGTTTGGAGGTGTGATTTTCAGTTTTAGCATTGTTTTGAGTGTTCCGAGGGTTCGAGCGAGTCTGTATTATGATTTGGGACTCGTTGGTATATTTGGACTAGGGCTCCAGTGGGACCAGGTACCTCCCGTGCACCTAATGGGGCTAAAAACCAGCTAAAATAGCTGCTGGTGCACCTTTTCTGGTGTGACCGCAGGTGCGGTTGCCCAGTCGCATGTGTGGGACCGGCCTTGCGGTCCCCATCATCGCAGGTGCGACCCCTAGTGGTCTGGCCAATTATCGCAGGTGCGGACAAAATTCCGCAGGAGCGGAGCCGCAAGTGCGGTCTCCACTCCGCAGGTGCAGGCCCAGGCTCCCCAGTCCATTTCCCCATGTGAGCGATTTTCCTCGCAAGTGAGAGACCGCAGGTGAGGTCCTCGAGCCGCAGGTGCGAAAACACTGTCCAGACAATGTGTTTTTATACACGGATTTTAAACACATTTTCTCATTTCTTCTTCTTCCTTGGGGTGATTTCCACCATTGTTAAGGGGCTAACGACCTGGTCATCTAATGTAAGTAATATTTACTCTAACATTAGCTTTCATGAATGGATTTCTAACTTAATTATCTACATAAATTAGTGAAAAATCAAGAATTGGGTACTAACCTAGAGCTTGTGATAATTTGAAAATTTAACAACGAATTTGCTATGAAATCAAGTAATAATCGTATATTAATAATCCTTAGGCTTTGGGTGAGTGTTCCCTTTGAGAATTATTGGAATCCGAGCGTGCGGGCCCGGGGTTGGGTTCTGGGAATTTCTCAAGAATGTTGAATTATTGAAAAATTAGGACAATATCCCTATTTTGAGCATGCATTGATGTCATTATACTTTATTTGGCTAGTTGCGAGTCCTCGGGTGTAGAGTTCGTAGATTCGGGCGCATCCTTGGTCCTAGGGGTAGATTCGACACGAGGTGAGTCTCCTTTCTAACCTTGTAAGGGGGAATTGTCCCCTAGGTGATTTAAATGCTATATGTGATAACTTGTGGGGGGATACATACGTACCAAGTGACGAGAATCCGTACGTAGCGACTATTACTATTATGTCCGGGTAGATAGGACCACATCATGCCTTGTGTTTTACTTGATATGAACTATATGCATACTGAATTTACATTTCATGTTGCTTAAATGCCCGAAGTTATGAAATTTGAGAAAACTTGTAAGAAATTGATCATGGAAAGGTATTATCTTTTAAAAAGGAATAATGTATGTGCATGTAACCGCTTCGCAACTTGTATTCCGCAAGCGGAGTGTGATTTCCCCCACTCCTATGAGAGACGCACTTTTGGGATTGGCCGATCGATCCTCGGCAATTCATAGAGATATAGAGAGATGAACTTTTGGGACCGGCCGATTGATCCTCGACAGTGCATAGAGAGATTGAGAGACGCACTTTTGGTACGGGCCGTTCGATCCTCGACAGTGCGTAGAGAGGTTGAGAGATGCACTTTTGTGACGGGCCGATCGATCCTCGGCAGTGCATAGAGAGGTTGAGAGGTGCACTTTTGGTACGGGCCATTCGATACTCTGTAGTGCACTAGCGTGACTACCTTATGACTCCGGCCGGTTGTCCTTACCCTGCATGCGTATGATTAATTTGTTATTTAATTTAATGAAGTTTATCTGAAACATGATTGGGAAAAAGGTGAAGTAGATTCTATTAGATCGCCTATTGACGTGTGACACTAGTTCCTGGCACGCAATTAGTAGATTCTATTTTGGGACTGTATATATATATTGGATCACGATCATTTTAACAGTATGTATTTAAATTGGTAAATGCTTCTGCTTTTATTTAAATAAGCTAAGTGTAAAACTCTGGGAAATATGTGGGGTTGGTATGTTAATAAGGAAAATCTCACTAATAAACTACCGTTGGCTTGCCCGACCCCGGTGTTGGGCGCCATTACGACCCATGTGGGATTGTGGGTCATGACAATGGTAAGACACTTGACGAGATCCACTATATCTATATATATGCTCCGGTTAAGGAGGGTATTTCTGGTAAAGAGCTTGAGTTCCCCGGGAAGGGGGGATTTGTACCATGTGATTTATACTTGTTTATCTCAAAGAATCCTGCTGAGAGTGAAGAGTTATTTCGTGGGCACCCAGGGAAGACAACAACATCCGAAGTAACATGGTTTTTCTTTCCAATTAATTGTCAAAGTATTCATATCTTTAGTCCATATAGGATCAAGACATCAGGCCCTACCTTTTGTCTGAAGTTGGAACATAGCATTCATCTCAATCTAATAGACAAATAAGATATTTAACCTGGTTGTGATTATTCACTTCCAAATATACACCTACACATTTCTTGTCATTGACAAGATGGAATATCCATAACAACATACCAATAGGACAAAGGGAAGTGGGATGTTTCACTTACTTCCTAGCTTGGTCCTGAACCTAATCCAAAAAATTTGGCTACCCTTGTAATATCTACTAAAATTATCACAATTTTTAGTTGATTGGATATACCAAAGATTTATTATGAGACATACCTCATATGTACTTATCTCTTTACTGTACCTTATATTGTTGGACCACTAGTGAGTGTCGATGTCGACCCCTCGTCACTACATCTCGAGTGTTAGGCTAGATACTTACTGGGTACAAATTGGTTACGTACTCATACTACACTTGCTGCACATTTTTGTGCAGGTACGTATACGTCTAAAAGGACTGTGAGAGCGGAGGCGTGTATACATGCAGGGACCTAGGTGAGCTGCACTCCATTTGTCGACCCGTTGCCAGTATAATCTCATTCGGAGTATTTACATTTTCTTGTCCAATTTGTATTCCGGGCAGTTGTCATATTTTGTTTCATTTTTTCTAGTTAATGCTCATGCACTTGTGACACCGAATTTTGGAGCGATTATGGGTTGCACCGTAATTGCAATTGTTGTAAAATATTACTATGACTCTCTAAATTCCACTTTAACTGTTTAGTTGAAGGAAAATATAATTTCTAAAATATTAAATTGAGAATAAAATTAAGTATCTGTCATTGGATTGCCTGATAGTAGCGTCCGACGTCATCACGATCTTCAATGGATTTTGGTTCATGACAACACAAATCCTCACATTCAATGCTTTGGCTTCTCATAGAAGTTTGGAGGTTTCTCATTGCTTCCTTAAGCCAGCAGATCTTTATTTGTTCATATTGATCTACCTCGGGTTGGAATTTGACCAATATTGGGTTAGTATAGGTGGATCTTACCCTGCATATAACTGAGGAACACTTTGCATGTTCGGAATAGAAATATGTGCCCCTTATATATGTTGGATTACTGGGTAATCTTGAATGGTAAGGGTACTTTGGACTGGAGGTGGCCGGGGGTTATAAGAGCTATTCACAAGTGGTTGACTTGGTGGATTTATGAGAGCATAAGAAGTGTTGATAGATTGTTGACTTTAAGGATTTATGGGTGGTGGTTTTGGGGGATGTACATAGGGAGTTTTAACAGGTGGTAGTCTTTGTGGATTCGCTGGAGTGACTTGTGGTAGATTGTTGTTGGTAGGGGGAGGAAGTTGTGGGTGGAAGTGTTATGGAACAGGTGAATCTAGGGATGGAAAGTACGCTAGGTTTGGCATGATATTTCTGGGTCCAGGAGATGGACTATGAAGTATGATAGCCAAATTAGTCAAGTCCTTCATTCGATTCAGTTCTCCTCGTAGATCCTCAATCTCTTGTTGCAAAGGGGCAATGTGTTCATCATGTTGAGTTATAGTTGTATCTCCAAAAGTCTTAGAAGGGTTATTTGGATTCGAAACGTTTCCCAACCCAGTTGGATCAGATGCAGATGGATCAGACATAGTAGTTTTTCTTCCTTGGATGGCCCAACTATATCGAGGTTATGCTGACGTTTTTAACATCGTGAGGTATGGGTGGTCAGCCAGTTTAGTAGTCAACACGAATCAACCTTGGGTAGTAATAAAATAAAAACCTTTTAAAAAGGAGATAAGACAACATTAGTAAGTGGTGATTAAAATTCAAAGAAAATATATCAATTAGCAAACAAATCACATAGTGAATAATATGAACAAATAAGATATTGATAGCATGTCTAGTATGCACGGGACCTCTTTGTGCAAGAGGTAGGCCGTGAAAGAATTTGAACTATAAACACACCATTATATGTCATTTTCATTTATCAGAAATTATTCTGTACATAATAGGAACTGCTGACCAGTTCCTTAACTCTCTTTCGACTAAACTGACTTCAACAACATAGATGTCTCCCTATGTGTCTCCCACATCATATACATGTATTCTACTATCATGGAATCAGAAACATACTAGAAACATGAATAACACGAAAATAGAATTATAGAAGAAATCTAACTATGGATATCTATTCAAATCCTTCCAGCTGCTGTGTATATGAATTTTAATATGAACATATGTTGTGATCTCACGGCATGTATGATCTGCTCCAGTACTTCCATTTTGAAATCTTATTAGATTCCTATCTCTCCATAAGCTCTACATCATCATGCCGAATACTGCTGCAATGACATTGCTAATCCCTTTCTTCTTCCTACCATGATTTACCACCCAGTGTAGCTCCTCTTCCCATTTTTGTATCTGTATTTGAATTCCCAACCAGCTTAGCAATCTCTTCAAGATAGTGCTTGTGTATGAGCACTCAAAGAATAAATGTTCAAACACCTCATCTTCCTGACCACAGAATTCACATACTTGAGATACTTGACTACCAATTTTTTGCAATCGTTCAACCGTTGGTAATCTCCTTTGTATGGCTAGCCAAGATTTGAACTTGTGTCTAGGATGTATATGAGGATGTAATATGAGCCTGTTCCAGAATACCTTCTGCCCTTGAGAAGTTTGTAAGTTGTAAAGCTTCTTAATACTGAATTTAACATTTTTATTATGTAAGGTCTTCAATCTTTCTTGCACATTTCCTTGTAGGCTTGGTAAATTCAATATAAACTCCCTTTGCTCAATTATCTTCCTTAATACCCAAGCTGCACTCTTAGGTATAGGCATGCTGTCAATGCTTCTATTCTTTATGTAATATGCATGGACCCATCGAATCCATAAGCTGTCTTTATTCTTTGTGATTGCCCACATGTGCTTCACTATTGCAGCTTTGTTCCAGTTATACAGGTTTATCATATTCAAACCTCCCAGTGATTGTGGTAAACAAAATTTGTCACATGCTACCAAAACTCTTCTAGATATATCTGCTTGCCCTGACCCTAATAAGTTCTACGTATTGCCTCTATCATCTTGCTAATCTTCTTTGGTAATACAAAGACCTGAGCCCAATAAGCCTGCATCCCAAATATTACTGACTTAATAAGCTATAGTCTTCCAGAGTATGACAATAATTTTGAGGTCCATCAGCTAATCCTTGTAGTGATCTTTTCAACCAACGGCCATCATTGTTGATTAGATAACTTTTAGGAGCTAATGAAACTCCTAAGTATTTAAATGGTAGGTTTCCTTCACTATATCCTGATTCCTGCAAGATAAGTTGTTTCATCCTCTCATTTGTACCTGCAATATAAATTGAGCTCTTATCTGGATTTGCCTGAAGACTTGATGCTCTCAAAAATTTCATAAATGCATTATGTAGTAGCTTAATTGATACCAAGTCAGCTCCACAGAACATCAATAGGTCATCAGCAAAGCACACATGCACCACTCCTAGTCTTTTACACCTTGGATTAAAATGGAACTCCTTATTTAAACCCAGCTGATTGAATTCCCTTTGCAAGTACTCCATGGCTATCACAAATAAGTATGGTGACATAGGATCTCCTTGACTTATCCCCCTTTTACCTTCAAATGATTTTGTGAGCCCACCATTTAAGGTCAAAGAGAAGGACACATTTTTTAAGCACTCAATTATCCAACAAACAAACCTCTGTGGAAATCCCAATTCTATCAGCATCCTTTTCAAGTAGAACCAGTCCAATGTATCATAGGCTTTCCTAAGATCAACCTTAAGGATACATCTTGCAGATGTTCCTTTCCCAGTATAAACTTTGAACAATTCATGAGTGAATAGGATATTATCAGTTATATTCCTACCTTCAATGAAAGCTGATTGAGAGTCCCCCACCAGATAGTTCATTACTGCTTTTAATCTCCCAGTGATGATCTTTGTAATAATCTTTTACATAGTTGTGCAAGAAGCTATTGGCCTAAAATCCTTGACCTATGTAGGATTAGGAATTTTAGGAATCAAAGTAATTGCGGTGTTATTAATGGCCCTTGGGAGCTTCCCTGTACTAAAGAAATCCAAGACATCAGCAATTACATCTTCTTTGATCCCTCCCATTGATGTGTGAAGAATTCTACTGGAAATCCATCAACTCCAGGAGCCTCATCAGTTTTCATGATTTTAATAGCTTCCATTATCTCCTCTTCTGTGACTGCCTTGATCAGCTCCAATTGTTGTTGCCTTGTTACACAAGGTCCTTTTTTTATCACCTCAGCATCTGGGCAGGGGTGCATTGGTGATGACTCGCCCATCAATTTCTTAAACAATTCCAGAAATTTCTCCTTCACCAGTTTAGGATCTGTTAACTTAAAACATGCATCATTGTGCTTAGAAACAATAGCATTAGTATTAGTACGTAACTTCCACTGGGCATGGAAGTACTTGGTTTTTGCGTCTCCATGTTGAATCCAAGTAGCTCTAGACTTCAGCCTCAACACCTGCTCCTCAATGTTACTCCATTTCTCCACTTCTAACAGAGCTTCTTTTTCTTGTTCCATGCATTCTTGCCTTAAAGGATGCATAGACAGCTGATGTTGAACCAATTCCAACCTTTGCTTTGCTTGAGCCTGTTTCTGCTGATAAGATGCCATATATTTGTTCAACCCTCTCAATGCCTCCTTCAGCCTTCTGAGCTTATACCATGTCTTTGCCCTTCCAATATCTCTATCAATCTGCACCCATACTTCTTTCACTATCCTTGTAAATTTAGGATAATGAAGGACAGTATGGTACAATCTAAAAGGTATAGGATGCAAGTATTATTGAATCATGCTAGATTGGCAATTCATCAGGATATGAGTGTGATCAGAAACACCAGGGTTCAAATATTCTGCCTCAATGTGCCCATTGTTCATCATCAAACTTAAATTCCCAACTGCCCAATCTATCTTGCTATATACCCTTGCATTTTCATCCATTTTATTACACCACATATAATACCATTCTATGCTCTTCAAAGGAGTGAGTTGCATTTTATCTAATAACTCCTTAAAGTCTTGCACTTCCACCATTATTATAGGAGCTGCAATTCTATCATCTGTTTGTAAAACATTATTAAGGTCAGCACCAATTAGCCATTCATTAGTGATACTAGAACCTATACAATTAAGCTTTTCCCATAACTGCTTCCTTGAGTTCAAATCATTATAACAATATATAACAGTGAGCAACCATTTCTTCTGGTTACTTTGTTCTTCCACTTCACAATGGACAAACTGTGCATCTACCATAAGAATCTGAATGTGAATATAAGCCTTCCACAATAACCAAATTCTTCCATTATATGCACAGTTATAATTATGCTGTATTTTCCAGTCCTTTACTACCTTCTGAATTATTCTTTTTGCCTTATTCTCTTTCACCCTTGTTTCAACTAGTCCCATTACCTCTACCTTGTACTTTTTCAGAAAGAGCACTAACTCCTTCTGTTTAAAGGGCCTATTCAGCGCTCTTATATTCTAAGTACTGACTATCATGGAGGTGAAGGGTGGACCTGTCCACCCTGCCCAGTAGCAGCTACAACACCACCCTGATTTAGTATTTCAAATCTGTTTGTGGTATCAATTTTACTAGTGGAACAAACTTGTTCCTCCACAGTAGACACACCCACTCTCTTTCCATACCCTCTCTCATTCCTCATTACTTCTGAGAGTGCTGGGAATTCATTCATATCCAGCTGCTTCCCTTCTATTTGTGAGTCTACTGCATTTCCTTCAGTTACCTCCTCCTTTGTGGTATCAACTATCTGCTCCTCAGCTGTTGCACCATTCTTTTGCTATCCTTTTAGCTTACATCGTTTTCTTTATTTTACCTCTTATTTTCCTTCTGTTTTGCACCACAAATGCTTTATTTGCCTCTTGGTCTTTGCTTTGTGTACATCCTCAGTGGTATGCCTAACTTTTTCACAATCCATACAAAACTTAGGCTTCCAATCATACTCTATGCTTTGATAAATGACTCCAACCAGTGTTATGAATTTCAATATCACTTGGCAAAGGATGAGATATGTCTGTTTCAACAAGAACTATGGCAAATGAGATTTTGTCCATTGCAGCAGTGTATAAGTCATTGTACATTGGCCTTCCCACTACACTTGCCAATTTTCTTAAAGCCTCAGCTGACCAATAACCTACTGGTAAATTTGGAAATCTTAACCACAATGGAATCACATTTAAACACTCAGGATCAAAGACAAAATCAAGCGTCCAATTCTTCAAAATAAATGGCTTATTATGAAAAGTGTAAGGACCTAGTTGCATGACTTTATCCCTATCTTCAAGTGAACCAAATCTAAATATGTAATAACCATCATCATGGTATAAAATATTTTGAGTATTGACAAAATCCCATACATTTTCAACATAGTTCTCCATAGATTTGAAATATGGATTTCACCTAGTACGTATCCAATGAGAGAGTTATTCCAATAGTTCTGTTGTTCCATTATATATTCCTCTACAATTGTTACTACAATTGTATCTGCCTGCAGATCTGGTGGAATATATGTGAGGGCTTTCCCCATTTGAGAGCTATGATTCCTCTTATAAGGTTTCTCCTCAGCTATTATGTTTTCCTGTTCCATTGGTGCTGAAATATGAGTCATAAATGAAGTATGTACCGTAGAATTTGCTAGGTCAGAAAATATTAGCCGACGAGGGATCTCTTCTCCTATTCTTCGCATAGCTCGTTTCCCAACTGGATTCTGTTGTTCATTTGCTATACCTTCATCTGGGTCTTCACTTATCGTTTGAAACTGTACTGGAAAAAACTTCCAAATGTTAATGGCTTTACATGCGCTGGTACGGTTGTGACTGGTGGCCGGAGTTGTCATACTACCCGTGCACGTTAGCTAATACTGCTTAACGTGCGCCGAGAGAAAACATACCTACCTCATCGAATGAGTAAATGGTCTACATAATCATAGCGTTTGTCATTAAAACAATGCATACAAAACATGAATAGGCATAACTCGGGATTATAAACCCGCTTGGACATTTGGATAAGGTTGATTAATGGACTTAATATACCTAGGGTATTAAGACTTCTAATTTTTCTTGATGCATATCCCTAAGAAAGGTTTTAGTTTAGCTCTAACCTAGGTCGACTAAGAGTAGGTTTTTTCTAGACTAGTATCTCTCAAGTAGACAACTTGAAAGTGGAAAGACCGTGATTGTCAACTGCACCGCTGATCGACTTACCCACGAACTTTCCCCTAAAAGATATTTTGAAAAAGTGCACAACCGCAAACCACATAACTTCTAGGTGTGTGCATAGTGTGAGTTTTCCAAAAGTGGAGAAAGTAAAAACGAAATGACAATTTATAAAAGATAACAATTAAAATTTATAAGAGCTAGCTCATTATCACATAAGACTAAACAAAGAGAAACATTCACAAAAATACAAAGCCATTTTAATTAACTTAAGTCTGTTATGGTTTAAAACCTAAAGTCCCCAGCAGAGTCGTCAAGCTGGTATAATCCATTTTAAGCTGGATAAATAAGGTACAACATATAAGAAATTTTGGATTTAATTTAAGTAATGGAGTCGCCACTCAATTATTTTTACGTTGAATTAGGACACCTAAATTGATTAAAATAAAACACCGTTTAAAGTCTGCTTAACCTATAGATTCTAGGTAAGGGTTCAAGTAATCTAAAGGAAGGGTTTTTAAGGAACCCTTTAAGATCCATAATAAATGATTAACCGATGACTTAAATTAAGGCTAATTAAAATTAACTTGTATAAAGATAAGGGACTAATAAATATGTTTAAAATAAATAGTAGAGAAACTGTTTTCGTAAATGTTTTCCTTGAAAAAAAGAAGACTTGGACTTGAATTCATATTAAAGATTCATTTGGACATAAAGAAGAGATTATAAGTTTTAATAAAACTAAAGCACGAGACAAAGTAAAAAAATTTCTCCAATGAAAGCTTAACTGATTTTAAAACGACTCACTAATTAGAAAGAGACCTCCACAATTTGGGTTTCATTTTTAGCTACTGTCAGACTTCTCTATAATAATATCTTTGTATAGTAGGCATTCACTATAAAATACAAGTTTTCCTTCGAACCGATTTTTAATTATATTTTACCTCTATATAATAGCTTTTTACCTATAACAGCAACATCCGTATTTATAGCATAACTCTTTGTAAAATTACCTCTCTATAACATCCATAAAGTCTCTAAGATATTTTGAAAATGTGCACAACCGCAAACCACATAACTTCTAGGTGTGTGCATAGTGTGACTTTTCCAAAAGTGGAGAAAGTAAAAACGAAATGACAATTTATAAAAGATAACAATTAAAATTTTGTAAGAGCTAGCTCATTATCACATAAGACTAAACAAAGAGAAACATTCACAAAAATACAAAGCCATTTTAATTAACTTAAGTCTGTTATGGTTTAAAACCTAAAGTCCCCAGCAGAGTCGTCAAGCTGGTATAACCCATTTTAAACTGGATAAATAAGGTACAACATATAGGAAATTTTGGATTTAATTTAAGTAATGGAGTCACCACTCAATTATTTTTATGTTGAATTAGCAAACCTAAATTGATTAAAATAAAACACCGTTTAAAGTCTGCTTAACCTACAGATTCTAGGTAAGGGTTCAAGTAATCTAAAGGAAAGGTTTTTAAGGCACCCTTTAAGATCCATAATAAATGGTTAACCGAGGACTTAAATTAAGGCTAATTAAAATAAACTTGTATAAAGATAAGGGACTAATAAAAATATTCAAAATAAACAGTAGAGAAGCTGTCTATTTAAATGTTTTCCTTGAAAAAAAGATGAGTTGGGACTTGAATTCATATTAAAGATTTATTTGGACATAAAGAAAAGATTATAAGTTTTAATAAAACTAAAGCATGAGACAAAGTAAAGATTATAAGTTTTAATAAAACTAAAGCATGAGACAAAGTAAAAACATTTCTCTAATGAAAGCTTAAGTGATTTAAAACGACTCACTAATTAGAAAGAGACCTCCACAATTTGGGTTTAAGTTTTAGCTACTGTCAAACTTCTCTATAACAATATCTTTGTATAGTAGGCATTCACTATAAAATCCAAGTTTTCCTTCGAACCGATTTTAAATTATAGTTTACCTCTATATAATAGCTTTTTACCTTTAACAACAACATCCGTATTTATAGCATAACTCTTTGTAAAATTACCTCTCTATAACATCCATAAAGTCT
>MDKI01005241.1:0-25094 GCA_005239505.1 Nicotiana paniculata
TAAAACACATAAAATGCAAGGTATATAATGCTTAAAATCATGAATTCTAGCCACACATCAGAGTGCGTCTAGTAAATTATCATAATTACTTGAGAGAGATTTATGGTAGTGTCACGACCCCCAAATCAGGCCAGTCGTGATGGCGCCTATCATGGAACAAGGACATCCAGAACTTCACTCAAATCATAATAAACTCCCATTTACCTCTTTACTATATTGATTTCCCATAAAAGTTCCTTTTTACAATTATAAAAACAGTCAAAACTATACTGAATAATAAAGACAACCCCCGAGAACCTGGAGTCACTGGTCATGAGCATATACATAAATATACAACTCAACGAGAATAATTTCTATAATATTAATCCCGAGAGGGAGAAGAACTGCGGACGCATGCAGCTACCTCGCAAACCTCCGAGAATATCTGGAACAAATAGACAACTCACCCTGCCCTAACACCTGAATCTGCACACAAGGTGCAGGGAGTAATGTGAGTACGCCAACTCAGTAGTAATGAAAATAAATCTGGTCTGAGCAGCAAGAAACACATAAAATCAATGTCATCAAATCACAATATACACAATCGTACTTTCCAACAGTATAACATAGACATGTGAAATCATCATGTCATAAAATTAACTTTAGAAAAATCCTTTGAAGAATGTATATTTTACAACAACTTCAACCTAAAGGTTTGGTATAAAAATGAAATGAATCATACAGAGGCCCCTCGGGCAAAACATATTTCATAAGCTTAGAGTGAGAGTAGTAAATCATCAGCATCCCCTCGGGCAAAACATATATCATAATCAGCCCCTTGGGCAAAACATGTATCATAATTAGCCCCTCGGGCATGCCTCACAGTCAGTCATAATCAGTCACTCATCACCTCACAGTCACTCACATTCAGTCACTCAGCACCTCACAGTCACTCATACCTCCCAATCACTCGTCACTCGGCACTCGGCACTCGCACTCAGTAGGTACCTGCGCTCACTAGGGGTGTGTATAGACTCCGTCTTTAGAGGGGCTCCTTCTGCCCAAGCGCTAAATAAACAGCCAAAACATGGCATCAATCACTCTCAGGCTCTCGACATGTCTCATATCATAAATATACTCACAATCAGGCCCTCGGCCTCACTCAGCACCTCACCATTACTCTGGCACTCGGCCACACTCAGCAGAACCGCTCGAAAGGCCCATCGGGCGAATAAGTAAAAACAGGGTACTCTACCCAAAACATCAGTTTAAATCTCAAAGTGGTGTAAATCATGATGAGTTTCAAATAAAAGAGTATGCACAATGATGCTGAGTGAAATCATTAACAAATAGTGAGGAAAACAGCGGTAAAAAGCCCTCAAAGGGTCTAAACAGATCGGCACGAGGCCCCAAACACGGCTTATAGCCCAAATATTTCACAAATCATTAGAACATAATTTAACATAAGGTTTTGAGTAAATATGCAACTCATTAGTTGCCGCGGAGAGTACCTAGTCCAATCCAAAAATCAGTACGTGTCACACACTCATCATCCGACATGTGCGCCATTCCAAAATCAGTAGGAAATATGTAGTCCAAGGTTCTATACCCCCAGGACAAGATTTATAGCCATTGCTTACCTCTACCGGGCCGGGACACTAGTCCACAATACACTTTCCCCTCAAATTGGCTCCCGATTGCACCGAATCTAGCCAAAATAAGTTCAACATCATTAATATATACTCAAGGAACACAACCCAATCGAAAATCATCAAACTAAACAAAAACCTCAAAATTCGGCCAAACCCGGGCCCACATCTCAGAATCCGAAATTTTTTACATCATTAGAACCCTCCTCGTCTCACGATTCTATACATACCAAGAACACAAAAATCGGACTATAATTGCAATTCCAAAACCTCAAAAGAAAATATAAATTCGCATGGGCCCTTCTTCTCCAATCTTAACTAAATTTCCAAAATTTTTGTGGCTTCATCATTTAGGGATTGACATAGAATCATGTTGTGAAGTTGGAATTCTTACCTCCAGATTATTTCCCTTGATTCCCCTCCAATTCTCTCTCAAGAGCTCTCAAGTCCGCATGCAAAAAAATGGAGAAAATAAGAACAATTTCGCATCCTAGCCTTTTAAATATTCTTTCTAGGCATTTTCGCACCTGCGGAGTGTTGGTCACACCTGCGGACCCGCACCTGCGGTCCCAGGTGCGCACCTGTGAAAAACCAACTTTACGGCCAAAATCGCACCTGCGACCATTTCTCCGCACCTATGGCACTTGCATTTTCCGCACCAACGACATCGCAGGTGCGACAATACCCTCGCACCTGTGAACCTCTCCTTGCCCAATCAATTATCGCGCCTGCGACTGCACTTCCGCACCTGCGAATCCACTTTCGCAGGTGCGAAAACACCAGCAACAGCACAGCAGAAGTTCCAAAAAAATCCATTCTAACTTCCCGTTAACCATCTGAATCAATCCCGAGCCCCTCGGGAGCCCAACCAAACATGCCAACCTATCCCATAACATCATTCAAACTTAGTCGAGCCTTCAGAACACCAAAAAACAACGCTAAAACACCAAATTCACATCAAATTCAAGCTTAAGAACTTTGAAACTTCAAAATTTTCCGACTACGCCGAAACAAACCAAAACACCTCCGATTAATCTGAAATTTGGCAGGCAAATCCAAAATGACATTACAGACCTGTTCCAACTTCCGGAATTCCATTCCGACCTCGATAGCCTAACTTCCACTGCCGACCGGAAATCGCCAAAAACTAACTTCGCCGATTCAAGCTTAATTCTACACCGGACATCACAAAAATATTTCGAACACTCTCCTAAGTCCCAAATCACCTAACGAAGCTACTCGAGTCATAAAATCCACATTCCGAGGTCGTTTACCAATAAATCAACTCTCAGTTGATTCTCTCAACCATTAGGCTACTTTAAAAGGCTAAATGCCTAAACATTCACCATAACCACCCCGACCTCAAACCAAACTTATCCAATACGTCAAAAACAAGAAAGCGATACATAACAAATGCAAAAATAGGGGGAATGGGATAAATCTTACGGAACGACCGGCCGGGTCGATACATCCTCCCCCACTTAAACATACGTTCATCCTCGAATGTCCCAAGAATTGTTCTCCAACACAATCAAACTGTTACGCATTTTACCATGCGCATACCCGGGGGTGATCCCACGTCACCCTATCCCATATAGGTCCAATAGCACAATAACGCTGAAATTTCAAAATCCAAATCCTGGACCATAACCTTAGAACCAAATTCCCACTTCTGAAATGATATGTAAGATCTAAATTTCCATAACTATAAACTGAACAAGCCTGAACATGCTGAATCAAGCCATATGCGCACCCTAGATGAAATCACATAATACACCACGTGACCCAACTCTCATAACAATAACTCTTAACCTCAATAACTGCTTAGAACAACCCAATTACTGGTACACCTCCTCTTATCAAGAAATGCCTCGCTTTAACACTTCCATACACTACCGAGCTGAAAGAAGCACATAGAACTAACAACCATTCATCCGATCAGACAAACATGAAACTCCCCCTTCCCAACAGGAATTATAACAGATTTCTAAGCCGACTCCCGATATAATCCTTTATGTTATGCTGTAGAAAATTCTGAAAATATTCATTCTAGGTCTAATGACCTCCTCTCATCCATCACAACCACCTTGATAACATGACACTAACCATTCGACACATCGATAAAATTCGAAGCCAAAACCTGTGCAACTTGGGCACTTAACAGCAACTTCCCAATGCAATCAAATTATATAAAAGATCCACACGAGAGGACCATCATGCCATTAACAATTATCATCACCTTATCATACTAACAGCCTGGCACACACCGTAAGAATCAAAACACACGAATGTGATACCAAAGGTCATACCCCCTACCTAACTTCGCTACACAATGCGATCTCATACAACCACTGGTCCACTCGGAATATTTCAAGTCACCTTGCCCAAAAATCAATAACCATTCGAAATTTGACATCAAGTACTCAAAGTGCATTTCCATAACCACAGGGGGTAAGCCGGACGATACCATGCCACCCGAAACAGAAGGTATATAACCAACACGTCTCAATCCCGCAACACCCAATTACTTACCTTGCTCAAATCTAGCTATGGGGCCCAATTAGAACCACACCATATGTGCATATACCAAATAATCACCACTCCTTGCAACACCAAAGGGTAACTCATATCACTCAAGAACATGAATAAATCAATCATAATTGAATAGTACCTTCCTCAATACTAGGAACTCCGAGCCAACAATTCCGATCCGGTGCAGAACACGCACCCATATTAGCCTACCAGTGACCCTAAATTAACTTTGATCACCCATAACAGATAGACAACTTACCGAAGAGTTAATAATGACAGAATCACGGTACATACTAACATCTGACTAACTCAACTCGCATCTCCACAGTCCATTACCACATAATATGCTGTTTATGAGAACTCTCAGTCTCGAAGTCTAGGAAACATACGAATTACCATATCTGATCACAACTCCACCACTCGAATACATAAAACATCCAAAACATCCAAAATACTCATTCATTCCACGGGGAATACCCCTATAATTCTTCCATTCACCAAGCAACCTTGAATATCAATAGTCGATCCAACAATAGGGCGTCGCGATATCAATGAAGTACCCTTAACTCAAACACATTGCTCTTTCTGAAATATATACCTTCATCAAGTCGCACTAATTGGTGATATCATCTACCTAGTCATCTGAAATTGCCCATGCTGCCAAAGAATTTATGACCTTTCCTTCCAGAGCCAAACTGTGACCTAACATATGCAACTCTCAACTCCACCCAACATACCATGCACGCCATGCCAACCTAGGAAAAATACGGGAACTCCATGGTCCCTCCTGAGATACAAGCAACTACGTACCCAGCTAGATAAGAATTTCCATTTGACCTCATTTAGAAAAAACCCACAAGAAAATATGCACCCTTAACCGCGGTAGAAACCATCCGGAGCTATCCGAAATCCCATTTGCACAACAACCCGTCACGACTGAATTCTTCTAACTCGACCAACTACGCGGCCCACCAAAATCCAAGAGAATTTCTAGGAAACATCCGCAAATCCCGTCACCTGACGAACACCCAAAGAGCTAATCG
Organism: Nicotiana paniculata; assembly: GCA_005239505.1. Taxonomy (NCBI): domain Eukaryota; kingdom Viridiplantae; phylum Streptophyta; class Magnoliopsida; order Solanales; family Solanaceae; genus Nicotiana; species Nicotiana paniculata. The sequence goes on from MDKI01005241.1 coordinate 5,204, forward strand.
ATCCCTTACCATGCCGATCCGACCTACTACTAAATCGCCCTATTTACCCAGGTTTCTTCTGACTTACCTTCAAACTGATACTTCTTCCTGCCGTAATACAACAAATTTGCAACCCATACTCACCACACGTGACCCAAGCACAAAACCATACTGTCTAAGGCTCATAAGCGACTGAATACTCCCTCAATTATCCCCAAAGGCACCACATTAGAAAAACATACACTGCAGAGACTTCTGCGAATCTAAAGCCATTACCTTCACTTTCCTGATGATGATATGTATAATACCACAAGTCTTGACATCCTCTAACATAAGTCTCCATCACACTGACCAATAGACAAAATCGACCTGACCCGTTTGCGCACTAACATACTACGAAAGTGATCCACTCACTTGAAACCACATGCAAATTCATACACTGCGCACACTACACCTTTTACAATTCCCACTCAATCATTCACTACAATCCCAATTACCCAAGCAAGTGCACTACAACCTATATCGAAGAAATTACCCTTACTCATGACATTCCCAGACCCCATACCTGCAGGTCATAACTGATTTACCGGTATACCTCGAACTTAAACAATACCACACATAATCATGTAATCAACTTATCCATAACGAACTCCCCCACTTGGCTCAAAGCCAAGGATCAAGATAACCCAGACTATGCCCACACATTAACACTGCAACCATGCTGTGGTGGGATTCAACTAAATTCTTCATAAGCTTATATGACCTAACCATCTAACACTAAAATCAATTGCCAATCTCGCATCCACCGATCGCAATAGCCACACCAACTTCCACAAGCCATCTAAACTCCAATTACAACATATATCTTTTACTGCTAGAAGAGAACTCATTACAGAACTACATAGGGACAACACACCCTAGGACAACTCGCAGGAGATACCCCTGCCCTCTTAGCCTCAATTACCATCTCTCCATACACTTCTAAAGACCAAAACTATCACGCGATCAAACACTCAATAAATCTTACCACATTTCCAGCCAACCCTTTCGACACATTTCACAACCTGAACATATCTAATCATCAATTCACACCCACCACATAGGCATCTAGTCACCAATTCTCATCAATAAGAACACGAACGGACATACAAGTCCCCAATTACATGTTCCCACACAACAAAAATCTCGGTAATCAAGCCACATAATGAATCCAGCCTCAAGTCTTCCAGACTGGCCCATTACCAATATGCCAAAATAATATCTCATCCATGGAAGCCACAAGCCATCAATGCACAATTGACACCAAGCGCTCTCGTGCGCGTTCGAATACATTGAAGGAATTCAAGAGTTACGCTCTTGGTTGAGTACAATAGATTCGCACAACAAGAATTTTAAAAATGTGAGATTTTTCCTAAGGGTTCCGCAGCCTCTCGAAGATAAGCACAGACGTCTCCGTACCGATCCACAAGAATCTACTAAACCTGCTCATGACCGTTGAGTGCTATGAAACCTAGAGCTCTGATACCAAGCTGTCACGACCCCAAACAGGCCAGTCGTGATGGCGCCTATCATGGAAGTAGGCCAGTCAGAACTTCACTCAAATCATAATAAACTCCCATTTACCTCTTTACTATATTGATTTCCAATAAAATTTCCTTTTTACAATAATAAAAACAGTCAAAACTATACTGAATAATAAAGACAACCCCCGAGAACCCCGAGTCACTAGTCATGAGCATCTATTTAAATATACAACTCAACGAGAATAATTTCTATAATATCTATCCAGAGAGGGAGCAGGACTGCGGACGCATGTAGCTACCTCGCAAACCTACGAGAATCTTTGGAATAGATAGACAGCTCACCCTGCCCTAACACCTGAATCTGCACACAAGGTGCAGGGAGTAATGTGAGTACGCCAACTCAGTAGTAATGAAAATAAATCAGGTCTGAGCAGCAAGAAACACATAAAATCAATGTCATCAAATCACAATATACACAACCGTACTTTCCAACAGTATAACATAGACATGTGAAATCATCATGTTTTAAAATAATCTTTAGAAAAATCCTTTGAATAATGTATATTTTCAACAACTTCAACCGAAAGGTTTGGTATAAAAATTAAATGAATCATATAAAGGCCCCTCGGGCAAAACATATTTCATAAGCTCAGAGTGAGAGTACTAAATACTCAGTAGCCCCTCAGGCAAAACATATATCATAATCATCCCCTCGGGCAAAACATATATAAGAATTAGCCCCTCGGGCATGCCTCACAGTCACTCATAATCAGGCACTCAGCACCTCACAGTCACTCATATTCAGTCACTCAACCCTCACTGTCACTCATACCTTCCAATCACTCGTCACTCGGCACTCGGCACTCATACTCAGTAGGTACCTGCGCTCACTAGGGGTGTGTACAGACTCCGTCTTCGGAGGGGCTCCTTCAGCCCAAGCTCTAAATAAACAGCCAAATCATGGCATCAATCACTCTCAGGATCTCGACTTATCTCATATCATAAATATCCTCACAATCAGGCCCTCGACGTCACTCAACACATCACCATTACTCTTGCCTAGCCACACTCAACAGAACCGCTCGAAAGGCCCCTCAGGCGAATCAGTAAAAACAGGGTACTCGACCCAAAACATCAATTTAAATCTCAAAGTGGTGTAGATCATGCTGAGTTTCAAATAAAACAGTATCCAGAATGATGTTGAGTGAAATCATTAATAAATAGTGAGGAAAACAGCGGTAAAAAGCCCTTAAAGGGTCTAAACAGATCGGCACGAGGTCCCAAACACGAATTATAGCCCAAATAGTTCACCAATCTTTAGAACATAATTTAAAAAAAGGTTTTGAGTAAATATGCAACTCATTAGTTTCCGCAGAGAGGACCTAGTCCAATCCAAAAATCAGTACGCGTCACATACTCGTCATCCGACATGTGCGCCATTCCAAAATCGGTAGGAAATATGTAGTCCGGGGTTCCATACCCTCAGGACAAGATTTATAGCCATTACTTACCTCTACCGGGCCGCGACACCAGTCCGCAATGCACTTGCCCTTCAAATTGGCTCCCGATTGCTATGAATCAAGCCAAAATCAGTTCAACATCATTAAAATATACTCAAGGAACACAACCCAATCAAAAATCACCAAATTAAACAAAATCTCAAAATTCGGCCAAACCCGAGCCCCGGGTCCACGTCTCAGAATCTGAAATTTTTTACATCATTATAACCCTCGTCCTCTCACAATTCTATACATACCAAGAACCCCAAAATAAGACCACAATTTCCATTCCAAAACCTCAAAAGAAAATATAAATTCTCATGGACCCTTCTTCCCCAATCTTAACTAAATTTCCAGAAATTTTGTGGCTTAATCACTTAAGAATTGACATAGAATAATGTTGTGAAGTTGGAATTCATACCTCCAGATGATTTCCCTTGATTTCCCTCAAACTCTCTCTCAAGAGCTCTCAAGCTCGCATGCAAAAAATGGAGAAAGTAGAACAAATTTCGCATCCCAACTTTTTAAATATTCTGTCCAGGCATTTTCGCCCCTGCAGAGTGTTGGCTGCACATGCGGTCCCAGGTGCACACCTGTGAAAAAACAACTTAACGGCCAAAATCGCACCTGCGACCATTTCTCCGCACCAATGACATCGCAGGTGCGACAATACCCTCGCACCTGCGAACCTCTCCTTGCCCAACCAATTCTCGCGCCCGCGATTGCACTTCCGCACTTGCGTGATCGCACCTGTGACTCCAGTTTTGCATGTGTGAAAACACCAGCAGCAGCACAACAGAAGTTCTCAAATAATCCATTCCAACTTCCCGTTAACCATCCGAATCAATCCCGAGCCCCTCGGGACCCCAACCAAGCATGCCAACCTATCCCATAACATCATTCAAACTTAGTCGAGCCTTTGGAACACCAAAGAGAATGCTAAAACACAAAATTCACATCAAATTCACGAACTTTGAAACTTCAAAAATTCTCCGACTACGCCGAAACCAACCAAAACACCTCCGATTAATCTGAAATTTTGCAGGCATATCCAAAATTACATTACGGACCTGTTCCAAATTTCGAAATTCCATTCCGACCTTGATAGCCTAATTTCCACTGCGGACCAGAAATCTCCAAAAACTAACTTCGCCGATTCAAGACTAATTCTACACCTGATATCACAAAAATATTCCGAAAATCTCCTAAGTCCTAAATCACCTAACGAAGCTACTCGAGTCATAAAATCCGTATTCCGAGGTCGTTTACCAATAAGTCAACTCTCAATTGGCTTTCTCAACCATTAGGCTAATTTAAAACGCTAAATGCCTAAATTCTCACCATAACCACTCCGGCCCCAAACAAAACTTATCCAATACGTCAAAAACAAGAAAGCAATACATAACAAATGCAGAAATAGGGGGAATGGGGTAAATCTTACAGAACGACCGACCGGGACTTTACAGGTAGATAGAGTGTTCATGATTGATCGAGACAACTAATCAAACTATAAGAAGTATCCGAGAAGGAAGTTCACCGACGTGGAAATCATAACCTTAGACCTTTATTAAAATTTTTACACCTTATTGTAGTTAATTTTTAGTTTTAATATTTCCATTCAGTTGTAGTAGTTTAAACAACACCAAGTGAAAGTTTAGTATTCTGACAACTTGCTTGATACGTTAACTCCTTGTCGGATCGACTCTGGGCTTAATACCCCAGATTATATTTGCAACGCCCGCTTAGTCTTTTATTAGACATAGTTGAGCGTGATCAAATTTTGGCATCGTTTCCAGGGAGTTAATGCTATTATCACGTGTAGCTGTAGGTGTACATATTACTAGGTTTCGAGTTTGAATTTTTTTAGTATTTGATTTTTATATTCTTTATTTTAGTTGTATTTGTTAATTTGAAAAAAACATGGCATCATGGAATTATGAGAGTTTAGATGTTGGTAATTCTACTTTTGATCCTCGTTATGCATATTTTGAAGGAAACCACCCAGGGCAAAATTATCAAAATATTCCCGAGAGCGAGTTATGTGCACCAACTCAATCTTATGTGTGGAATGTGTGTAATATGTGTGGTGGTCTAGATGGTCACTTTCATGGTTGTGATTATATTTCTTATCTTCCTCCAACCACTTCCTTTGATGGTTCTTCTTTTTCTTGTGAAGTTAATAGGAACAAAGAACCCAGGTATGAGGACCTGAAAAAGATCGAGGATATGCTAAAGTGTCTTGTGGAACAAAATGATGAGATACAACTGCGGGTACAAAGACAAGATGCAACTATTCGCAACTTGGAGGCTCAAGTGAGTCAACTAGTTAAAGATTTCTCAAAAAAGGCAAATATTCACAACGTGGAGGCTCAAGCGAATAAAGTAATTGAACCCTGTAAAGCGCAACAAGTTGACATTGTGGATAATATCCAATATGAGTATGAATTGGCTGCAGAAATTACCATTATAATGGAGGATTTAAAAAAATATGAGGATGAGCTAGAGGAGAAGGCTAGAGTAGAACACCAACAATCAATCGAACTAGATTTTGAGGATGCCAATGTCGTAGAAGAGATACTAGAGTCAACCAAGGGCATTGAGGATACATATTTAGTTGACTTTATTGTCAGTAGTGTTAAGGATATTGACAATCCCAATGTTTGTGTAGTTGAGCGCATTGGTTCACGCTCCAATCACTTTTCCACATTGTGTTTGGATGATGATATGGAAATAGAGTCGTCCGAGCTACTTGAGGAGTCAATGAGTCAAGGAGTAAGAAACAAGATGCCTACATTCTGGAATTCTTCGTGCCAGAAAGTCGGGAATATACATCTCATCCAAAGGCTATGAAGTGTAGAATACTATATTATTTTTTAGTCCAGTCAGATTCATTCTACCATCCCAGGAGCATGATCACAGAGCAGAATCAAAACTTGGGGTCCAATTCATAAGTTCGAAGTAGAGGCAGAAAGTGATTCACATCGTGCCGCGACATTAAATCAAGCGCTTATTGGGAGGCAATCCAGCTTTACTGCTTTCTTTTATTTTTCTTTTTCTTTTATTTTTTCTAATTGTATTATTTTTTAGTGTCAATTTTTTTGTTTTTTAGGAGCATGAAACGCAAGCCACTGGAAGGATGCAACAACAAATCAGATGGTTGGAACTAAATGTGAGGTACCCGCACGAAGGACAGGGCCTGGGACAAGTCTGAGTACCCCATGAGATGCTAGTGTTTCGGCCTTTGGCCTACCAGGGAGTTTTTTTTACCCCTTGTATGTATGGGTGCGCATTGGGGACAATGCTGAATTTTAAGTGTGGGGTGAGGAAATTGTCTGGTGACTTTCTATGCTAATTTAGTTATGTTAGATTAATGGAATACTTTATTTTTTTACAAATAATAAAAAAAAATTGGGCTTTTCCCGACGATGGATCTATTAGACAATTTTCTTGAGGGAAGTATGTCTAAAGAAAATACAAAAAAGATTTTTTGTTTTAGGTAGTGTAGTAATTCCCCCTTGATTTTTCTTTGGACCACGATTCTTTTCCAAGGGTTTTTAATTGAACCGGGTGTAGGTAGTTTTTAATTTTTAGGAGTAGTAACCACATGGTTGAGGGCTTAATCGTAGCAATATCTCGGAACGTTGTGATGCCTTGAGAATAGTCAATACTGTGGTTATGATGCTTAGGCTAAATTTTTTGACTCCAGGATAAATACCTTAAATCAAGGATTCTTAAAATTTGCTTAACTGCTTTGACTGGAGTGTCGTGATAGATCCCATCCTGAGTGAGCTATGTGCCATGTGTGTGTGAGATTTGTATGCTATTCTGTGCATTGTGTTTGATGTCTAGAACTTGCCCCGTGTGTGTGCAAAGAGAAATAGAAGTTTTGTTTAGTCTTGGAAGTGATATAGGCATTTCTTTGTTGAGCAAGCTATATATATTTTACCCACCTAATTGTTATGTATCGTAGTTAACCCCATTGCGCCTATAATCCTGTTTCTTTGGAAGCCACATTACAAGCCATACCCCTTTGTTTGGATCGATCATATATTTGAACCTTGTCACCTCTTGTAAGCACTGGAAATGTGATGAAATATGGAAAAGTTAAAGTGTGGGGTTGTAGGTTGGTTTTTGATGGGAACAATTGAAATAAGGAGAAAGTGCACTGTTTTGAAAAAGTAAGAGTCACTTGAAAAAAAAAATAAAAATAAAAATATATATTCCTTGACAAGTGGTGACTCTTGATGTAATTGTGCTTAAAGAAATATGGGGTAATAATGTTGATGTGAAGGTGGAGTTTGGATTAATATAAGATTGAGGTTGAACGCTAAAGTATATGTATTAAGGTGATTAGGGAGGTATAGTCACTCTTATATCTGAATGTATCCTGCCCGTCCTGCAGCTTACATTACAACCGAATAAAGTCCTACTTGATCCTAGACTGAATGAGCTCGATTAGTAGAGTAGTACACTACGGGGAAGCCTATGTTACATTTTTTGTGGCATATGAATATTATTTCTGAGAGTGAGTGAATTCTTTCTATCTTGAGTTCCTAAGTGTACTTCAATTTTATTGTGTGTGGAACTAACTCTTTGATTTGGTGAGGGCACATGATTCATGAAGGAAAGGTAATATTGTTGACCTCTAAGTTAGAGTAGTGAGTGGATTGTAAATAAAGCATGGTATATGAGAGTCGACTATTGAGGAGAGGATGTCACACCTCTGTGCTTGAAATGTTTTAAAAATTCATGGTATAATGTGTTAAGGGATTTTCTTAATAAGTTGTGTACAAGAGTGAAGTTTGATTTCTCGAGGACGAGCAAACGTTTAAGTGTGGGGTGTTGATGTGTGGCTAGAATTCATGGTTTAACACGTTATGTTCCTTACATTTTATGTGCGTTAATGATAAAAATACACTTTGTATGTACATAATGGAGTCTATTTCATGTGTAGGTGAATTGGAGATGGAAGCCGAGCTAAATGGATGCATAAACATCGAAAATATGCTCAAGAGGCAAAGAGGAGTGCACCGGGCTATAGCGGGGCGTTTGGGCTGCAAAGCCTAGTCATACTAGGTTATAGCTGGGCGTTTGGGCTATAAAGCCTGGTAACACCAGGCGTTATCCAAGCTTTAGAGCCATAACGCCAGGCCTGGCCTGGCTTTATCCAGGCGTTTGGGCCATAAAGCCAGGTCCTTGGTCTGGTCCAATCCGAGTTTTCAAGATTTTAAGTGTTTCCCGGTTTGGATAGAAGTCTCCTACATGTTTTGGGTTTATCCCAAACATATAAATAGACCCAAAATTACAACTTGGAGGAGGAGATGCCATTCGAGACAAGAGACGCATGTGGAATACGACTCGGAGAAGCAAAACATTGATTTTTACAACTTGTATTCATTACTTTGTAGTTTAATTATGCAAGTTATTTTGGGTTTGATTCTTATGAGCATGAGTAGATAATTTCTTAATCTAGGGTTTTGGTGGAACCCGTTGGTGATGAACTTATTGTTTTATTAATATAGTTTTGATTGGTTTATTAATCTATATTTGTTCAACTACGTTCTTGTTGTAGTTGATTGAAAGGGCCCTCAATTAGTTGTTCCTATTTATTATGTATCTACCTGATAGAGAGTGCATATTTAGGTAGTTGTTTGAACAACATCACTCCCAGAGTATAGATGAAAGTCATAACCGAGGGTTTCGAGGTTGGATTAGAGATAACGATACTCGGGTGCAACCTAAAGTGAATTGTAATACAATCTAGCTAGCGTAACTTGAGAGAGTGCATCTAGTAAATTATCATAATTACTTGAGAGAGATTTATGGTAGATAGAGTATTCATGATTGATAGAGAAAACTAATCAAACTATAAGAAGTATCCGAGAAGGAAGTTCACCGAAGGGGAAAACCATAACCTTAGACCTTTATTACAATTTTTTACACCTTATTGTAGTTAATCTTTAGTTTTAATATTTTCATTCAGTTGTAGTAGTTTAAACAACACTAAGTGAAAGTTTAGTATTCTGACAGCTTTCTTGATACGTTAACTCCCCGTGGGATTGACTTTGGGCTTAATACCGCAGATTATATTTGCAATGCCCGCTTAGTCTTTTATCAGACATAGTTGAGTATGGTAGATAGTGCCGGTCTCCAGTGGGATGGTTCGAGCCGGAGAGGCCTGATTGTTGGGTACATATTTGGTCCAGGATGCCCTAGAAAAGGTGATGGTGATTCAGGAGAAACTTCACACAACTCAGTCCAGGCAGAAGAGTTATGCAGATCGGAAGGTTCGTGATTTGGTATTTATGGCTGGTTATTGGGTTTTGCTTTGTGTATCGCCTATGAAGGGTAAACGGAGTATGAGATTCGCCCTTTTGAGATATTGCGGCATGTTGGGGAGGTTTCTTATGAGCTTGGCTTACCTCCCAGCCTAGCAGGAGTTCATCCGGTATTCCACGTCTCTATGCTCTGGAAGTATCACGGCGATCCAGCTCATGTATTGGACTTCAGTTCAGTCTAGTTAGGCAAGGATCTATCTTATGTTGAGGAGCCAGTAGACATTCTGGATAGGCAGGTCTGAAAGCTCAAGTCGAAGAATATTGCTTCAATAAAGGTTCAGTGTGGGGGTCAGCCGGTGGAGGAGGCGACTTGGGAGACCAAGCAGGATATGCGCAGCTAGTACCCTCATCTTTTCACAGCTTCAAATATGTCTTTATACTTGTTCGAGGACAAAAAATTGTCTTAAGAGGGGGAGAATGTAATGACCCGATCGTTCATTTTGAGAGTTAGAGCCCCGATCCCCTAAAAACTGCTTTCCCCACGCTTGTTTATCCTTTTGGGATTTGCTAGAGTGATTAGCTATGAAATTATGAGAATTTGGGACACTTAGTACCTAATTTTGAGTTTAAGCGTTAGAAATCAGACCGTGGTTGGAATTGTGTGAAGGCAGGCCCAGAATAGAATTATGCCGACTCCGTTAGCTCCGTTGATTATTACAGGGTAAGGAGCGTGTCTAAAATGTGTTTTCGAGGTCTGTAGTAGAGTTTGGCTTGAATTGGCGAAAATTAGAATTTCGACTATTTCAGTCGAAAAGTGAAATTTTGATATCAGGCTCGGAATGGGATTCTGAAAGTGGCTAAAGGTCCGTAGTGTCACTTGTGACCCGTGTGTCAAATTTGAGGTCATTCGGACTAGTTTTGACGTGTTTCGGCATCGTTGTGGACGTTGGAAAAATTTCTAAGGTCTTAGGCTTAATCCATGTATAATTTGTGATTTTGGTCTTATGTGATGCGATTTGAAGGCTCTTCTAAGTTCGAATGAGGTATTAGGACTGGTTGGTAGGTTTGGTTGAGGGCTCTTCTAAGGCTCAACGGGTCATTTTAGACTTGTATTGATTGTTGGGTTTCTGGTGTGAGTGCAGCAGGTTTTTCTCCATCGTGATCGCGTGAGGGAGTCCGCGATTGCGTAGAGAAATTGGGGTCCAGTTAGGACTTAATGCATTGCAATTTCATGAAAAGGAACGCGATCGCATACACTAGGCACCTTGGTCACTGTGTTCATAAGGGCTAAGTTGCGTTCGTGTAGAAGGAATAGGACAACATTGGAAATTAAGTGTTTCTCTATGCGGTCACGTGAAGGCAACCGCGATCACGTAGGTCTTGGAAGTAAAGCACTTTGTTTGCGAACAAATTCCCGCGATCGAGTAGTGCATTTCTGAGGCGCATGTAGTTTACTCTGCGCGATCGCGTCTAGCTTTCTGCGATCGCACTGTGTGTGTGCCTAGGAAAAAACGTAAATACCCAAATCGAGGGTTTGAGCTAAAATTTCATATTTTGAACTTGGGAGCTCGGGTATTGGCGATTTTTGAAAGGATTTTCACCTGGGCAATTTGGGTACTCGATTTTGATTAATCTCCATGAACCTATGCTTAAATTCATCCTTTAATTTCGAATTTGGGGTGAAAAATTGGGAAAGATTTGGAAAAAGTTCTTAGACCAAGTTTTTGAGTCTTGATCGAGATTTTGGTATCCGATTCAAGTAAGTTTTGTATGGTTAGACTCGTGAGTGAACGGGTTTCCGAAATTTGTAACTTTTACCCAATTCTGAGACGTGGTCCCGGGGGACTCTTTTGGCGATTTCCCTAATTTCGCGCTTTAGCATCAAATTTGTTTATTAAACTAGTTTCTTGTAGTGATATTCACATTATATAACTCATTTGAATAGATTCGATCCATTAGGAGTTTGGTACTCGTGGCAAGAACGTTATTCGGGGTTGTATTGAGCAGTCGAGGTAAGTGGCTTGACTAACATTGTGTTGGGGACTTCCCCCTTAGGGTACTTGATGCTAATTGTTTTGTGGGCGCCGTGTGCGTGAGGTGACGAGTACGTGCACAGGCCGTTATTTCAATATCTGATTTCCCCCCCTTACTAAAACATGAACTATTTTTTTTCTCTCCTATGAACTTGTTCTCATATTATATATTGTTTAGTTTAGATTAGGAGAGCATGCTTACATTCTTAATTTCCTACTTGATTTTCTGTGCACCGTGCTTAGGTAAGACCTTAATTTCCTTATCTGTGATTAGTATAAACTGTGTAAATTCGATGTTATGCTTGTCATTCATCCTGCATAGCATATTTATTTTTGGACTACGAACGTATTCCGGGTGATCCCCCTGTACTGCATATTTATTTTGGGACTATGGACATATTCCGGGAGATCCCATTGTACTGCATATTTATTTTAGGGCTACAAACGTATTCCAGGAGACCCCCCTGTACTTCATAATCATTTGGAACTACGGGGCAGTATCCCGGGAGATCCCACGTTGTGATATATATTGTGTCGAGCCGAGGGCTCTCTTTACCGTAGAACTTGTATTGTTTTTCTTGAACTATTTACTATATACATTACCTATCTTTGTAGTGTTTTTAATTGATTTATATTGAAATTCAGTAGAACCTTAACTTAACCTCGTCACTACTTGACTAGGGTTAGGCTTGGCACTTACTGGGTACCAAATGTGGTGTACTGACGTCCTTTCCTGCACATATTTTTGTATGCAGATCTAGGTACGAGCTATTAGCGTCATGATTAGTCGTTGCTGCTAATTCCAGGATACCGCAAGGTATTTTTGCCGCGTCCGCAAAATCCTCTGAGTCCCCTTCCATTCTAGCTTGTAGATATTTTTCTTATGTACTTTCTTGTTTTTGCTAGAGCTACAGTAGTGTTAGAAGCTTGTGACTGTCTGTGAGACTCCGGGTCTTGGGTAGTTATATTTTGCATGAGCCGAGCGGCCTGTACGTTATTTATATAATTACCCTTATCCCCCCCTTAGTTCTCGTGTTTTATTTTTGTTTCCTCTTTATAGTAGGATTACTTAGTCGTAGCGATTCGGTGCCGTCACGACACCTTTTGAGGGTAAATCGGGTCGTGACACTTGGTGAATTAAGCCAACTCTTGATGCTCTAGTGTCACATTAGAACTATCGTACTCAAAAGGCCAAAACATCATGTTGTTGATAATTCATTTGTGTTGAGGGTAATTATTAGTCCCAATTGATGAATTATTGATTAACCTTAGGCCAGCTGAAATATCCTTTTTCTAGTGGCAGTGGTAATTACCTTATTTTGCTTGAGGACAAGTAAAAGCTTAAGTTTGAGGGAGTTGGCAAGTGGGGATTTAAATCTATTATTTGCACTCTTTTACTTGTGTTTTAAGCCAAAAATGTGTGAATGTATTCCATAAGCTAATGAAATATGCTTGCTTGTAGTAATTGTTCAAAATGAGCCAAATGAGCCATAATCAACTCACAAAGGAGTCAAAAGTTGAACTAAAAAACCAAGACTAAGAAAAGAGATATGAAGTGCGGACTACACAAATATTGTGTGGCCGCGAAAGCCATGATGCGGCCGCGATCAAAATTATGCGGTCCGCATGAGGGAGAATCAGCGAGTGTGATTTTTGTGATAAATGATGAGCGCGGATCGCACCAAAAATGTGCGACCGCCAATGAAATTACACAGACCACGATGACTGAGATTCAGAGACTTGACAACTTGAGCAGAAGAGATATGTGCGGACAATACCAAATTTGTGCGGCCGCGGAAGTCCCTTGCATGGACGCGATTGAAATTATGCGGTCCGTAATATGAATAATCATAGAGTTGATTTCAAGAGAAACTCAAGCAAGTGCGGACCGCATCACATTTATGCGGCCACATAATCTAAAGCGCGACCGTACTTGGAATTATGTGGTCCGCAAAAGATCAGATCAACCCAGATCCAAAAGAGAAGAATGTCGACCGCATCAGAATTATTTGGCCGCGAAAGCAAAGAGTGCGGCCGCACTCAGAATTATGTGGTTGCACAACCTCCTCAGGGTCATTTTCGTTAGATATTTTCAACTTAGTATAAATAGAACTTTTTGTCATTTTTAGTGTATGTTATGTATTGTATGAGAACTTGAGACGACTGGCTTTCCTATTTGGAGAAATTCTGTACTATATTCACTTCTTAATAATATGGATTTTATCTTCATTTTAACTTTAATTTCTGTTATTTCTATGATAATAGCTAAACCCATTTCTAGGTTTGTGACCCAACCCTAGTGAGAATATTTAATGGGTATTTCATTTTAGGGCTTGAATGTGTATGGGTTAGTGATATTTAGCCTAGTTATTGCTAGAACTATAGAATTAATGGTTGCAAACATTGATTCATGCTTTTATGACTTAGTCTCTACTTGAAAAAGAGGGACAAAGTCTAGGAAAACTAGGCTAACAAGTAATTGGGGTGAACTCAATAAATTGATAGCCTCAATTAAAGGGTTAAATCTAGAGATAGTAATACCCGACTTGAGCTAATATCACTTGAATTGCAGGAATACCCATTTCGACTTAAGAAAGCCAAATTGGGCAAAATCAATCAAACTACCGAGAGGTATTGATTGAGTACCCCAAGTGTGATAGCTATATTACAAACCTAACTAATAAAGCTTCCCCTAGAACTTTTCTACCCGTTAAATATCAACCTAGGCAGAAGTCACTACCTAGTCTCTTTAAACACTTGAAAAACAACAACAAAAATATTGTCCTTATTTTCAATTATTGCAATCTTTGGAGTAAAGTTAGAAATAGAAATCAAACCAAAACTTGTGGAAGTGTAATTAGACTCAAACCCAGCATCTATCTTAGATATAAACCTAATTCCAAATAATTAACTCCCTGTGGATTCGATCCCGACCTAGTTGGGTTAAAACTGCATCGACCACCTTCGCTACTCAATAGTAGTGTAGGCTTTGTCCCGATCAAGACCCCCGAATACACCTCACTCATGGTCCGTTCAGCTTCTATGCATCTCAACAAGTTCAAATTTGGGGTCCTTCTGTATAAACCTTTCCCATTTAGGAAGAAACCACCAGTGAGCCACCTTATTGTTCTTTTTGATATCCCTTGGGATGCTCTGGGTATTCCCTTGTTTAAAGGAATCGTCTTATGTCATGATACCATGTTTCACCATCTGTTTCTCCCTCAGTTGTATTATAGTAACTGTGTTGATTCTGAATGTAGATTTATAATGAATCAATATGAGTGTTGCCTGGATAAGGGAGGATCGAGACTAAGGTAGCCAAAACATCAACTAGCATTGAGTCTAAGGTAGAGAATGTTTTTTGTAGACCGGAAGGTTCGCGGTGTTGCATTCATGGTTGGAAAGCGTGTCTTGCTCTGGATATCGCCTATGAAGGGCATTATGAGGCTCAGTAAGAAGTCAAACTAAGCCTAAGGTCCATTGGTACCTCTGAGGTGTCGTGGAGAGTTGGGAAGGTAGCTTATGAGATTGCCTTACCTCTTAGTCCAGCAGGAGTTCATCCGATATTACATATTTCTATGTTGCGGAAGTGTCACGGTGATCTGGCTCATGTGTTGGATTTAAACTTAGTCTAGTTTGACAAGGATCTATCTTATGTTGAGGAGCCAATGTCTATTTTGAACAGGCAGGTCAGAAAGCTAAGGTCAAAGAACATTGGTTCTGTGAAGGGGTAGTGGAGGGGTCAGTCGGTTGAGGAAGCGACTTAGGAGACCGAGCATGATATGCGCAACCATTATCTTCATCCTTTCATCACTTCAGGTATGTCTCTATACTCGTTCGAGGATGAACAATTGTTTTAAGAGAGGGAGGATGTAACGATCCGATCGGTCTTTTTGAGATTTATAGCCCCGATTCCCTGTTTATAGCTTCCCCGTGTCATTTTCCGCTTATGTGTCTTTATGGGAGGTCTTTCTTGTGATTTCAGAGTGTTTTGTTAACTTAGTCCAGAAGCTTAAGTCTTAGGATTTTGGACCATAGTCGGAACTATGTGAAGACGACTCAAAAATGGAGTTTCGTTAGCTCTGTTGGGTGATTTTGGACTTAGAGGCATGTCCAGATTGTGTTTTGGAGTCCTGTAGCTCATATAGGCTTGAAATAGCAAGATTTTAATTTTTGAAGATTTTGACCAGTAGTGGATTATTTATATTGGGGCCGGATTCTGATTTCGGAAGTTGGAGTATGTTCGTACTGTTGAATATGACTTGTGTGCAAAATTTGAGGACAATCGAACTTTGCTTGATAGGTTTCGACATTAGTTGTAGGAATTTGAAGTTTCAAGTTCATTAAGTTTGATTTGGGGAATGATTTGTGTTTTTATAGTTGTTTGGTTTGATTTGAGGCTCGACTAAGTTCGAATGCTGTTTTAAGACTTGTTGGGATGTTTGGTTGAGTTCCCGCAGGTCTCGGGTTGAAATCGGGAGGTTAATGGATCTTTTGGCATTGTGTTGGAATGGCTGGAGCTTTGCTCCACCTGGTTTAATCGCACACGCGCACATAGGGATGCATGTGAGGCACAGCAGAAGCGGCAATTGAATCGCAGAAGTGACTTTGGACCTGCCCAGCTGGGACCGTAGGTGCGGCCAGAGTTCCGCAGTTTTGGACCCGCAAGAGCGAAAAGGATCCTAGAAGACGGCTCGTAGAAGTGGCCCTTGTTCGCAGAAGCACGGATTGAGTACTTAAGTGAAGTCCGCACCTGCAAGGGCTTTTCCGTAGGTGAGGAATCGATGGTGCGGTGGATTTCTCATAGAAGCGAGATTGCTGGCAGAAAAGGTCAAATTCGAGGGTTTGATTCCCATTTCGATTTTGGGACTTTGAGAGCTCGGTGTGAGGCGATTTCGTTAGGGTTCTTCGAGAGATTGTTAGGGTAAGTTATTCTAACTCATAATGGGCTATATTTCATGAATATAGTGCGATTTTCATCTTCTAATAGGGATTTGAGTTAGAAATTTGGGGAAAAAAGGTAGAAACTTCATAGACTAAAATTTCGATTTTTGGAAGTCGATTTGAGGTTGGATTCGAGTAATTCTTATATGGTTAGACTCGTGAGTGACCGGGTGTCGTATTTTGTGAATTTTACTCGATCCCGAGACATGGGCGCGGGGAGGCTTTTTCGGTCGATTTCCTAATTTCTTGCTTAATCTTAGATTTCATTAACTAGATCAATTTCTTATAGCTATATTTATGATATGTAATTGTGTTTGGCTAGATTTGGTCCACTCAGAGTCGGATAATTGAGGAAAGGGCTTTCTTGCAGATTGATTTGAGCTTTGTTGGAGGTAAGTGGATTGCCTAAACTTGTGTGGGGGAATTACCCTTAAGATTTGGTACTGATATTGATATGTGAGCGGTATGTAAGGGAGGTGATGAGTGCGTACACAGGGTGTTAGCCAAGAATAACATGTCTAGTTGTCTTAATTGCTTAACTGAACTGTTTGCAGCATGCTTAGTGAATTCCCGCTCCTTTTCTTAACTTGTACTTAGTCTAAACTGTAGATTCTCTTGTTATACCTATCATCTGTAATTATATGCGCCATGTATTTACTTTGGGACTACGGAAAGGTATCCTGGGAGATTTCCCTTGCATATTTACCTTTGAGACTACGAGACGGTATCCCAGGAGATCCCCCTCACATTTACTTTTGAGACTACGAGGCGGTACCTCGGGAGTTCTCCCTGCACATTTACTTTTGAGACTATGAGGCGGTACCTCAGGAGTTCTCCCTGCATATTTACTTTTTGGAGTACGAGACGGTACCTCGAGAGATCCCTGTTGTTTATTTCTATGTGTTGTACTCTTATTTCATTGTTTTTTTTTCTTTGTTGAGCTCTAGTCTCTTATTATACTGTTATATTCTCCTACTTTATTTATTATATACCAGTGGGCCTGACCTGACCTCATTACTACTCGACCGCGGTTAGGCTTGGCACTTACTGGGTACCAATTGTGGTGTATCATGCTACTCTTCGGCACATGTTTTTTGTGCAGATTCAGGTGCTCGTTATCAGCTGCATTATTAGTGAGTCGAGATATCTTTCGAGATTTCAAGATATATCTTCCACGTCCGCAGACCTCGAAGTCCCCTTCTACTCTTCCTCGTGTCAAACACTTCTTGTATTTCCTTTTAATAGACTTTGGAGTATAAAGATACTATTTTCTTTATGTAGTCTATGACTTATGATGTTTCGGATATTAGGAAAGCTATGTACGTCTGGTATTTTGGTTATTGTACATGCCGAGCAACATTGTTATTGGTTATTCAGTATCTATTGCAGTAAGCTAGTAAGTTTTGCTTCCGTTATTGATATTTTTGCAATTTGTTAGGCTTACCTAGTCGTAGAGACTAGGTTCCATCACGACATGTTTCAGTGGGATATTTTGGTCGTGACAAGTTGGTATCATAGTTCTAGGTCCATAGGTATCGTGAGTCACAATCCGGTTTATCATAGTCTAGCAGATCGGTACAGAGACATCTGTACTTATCTTCGGGAGGCTATGGAACTATTAGGAACAATTATACTTCTTTGATCCCGTGTCATGTGAAGTTGTTTGCATCAAATTTTAAACTTCTTTATTATTTTCTTTCTCATAGATGGTGAGGACCCGTACCGGAGGATCTGACGACAAGGTACCCGCGCCCTTTGCTAGAGCCGCCAGAGGCCGGGACCAAGTAGAGGACGACCACGCAGTGCAGCCAGAGCACCAATGTGTGCTGTGAAATAGGAGCCCCTAGCAGCTCCTGCTGGAGGGTAGGAACCTGAGGTGCCTATTTTTGCAACATCCCTCAATGAGACTCTAGCCCAGTTCATGAGCACGTTTAATACCTTAGCTCAGGCTGGATCTATTCCATTAGCTCCCGCCACATCTCAAGTCGGGGGAGGGGCATAGACTCCAGCAGCCGGTACTCCTGAGAAGAGGGTCTAGGTTGACCATACCCCAGAGTTCATCCCTATACAGTCGGTATCTCCGGTTACGCATGAGACTAGGATAACCTCTTTTGAGGCTGAGCAGCCCATACTTGAGAGGTACAAGAAGTACCACCCACCTACCTTCAGCGGATTGGCTACGGATGATGCTCAGGGTTTTCTGGAGGGGTGTCATCATATTCTCCGTACTATGGGCGTAGCGGAGATGAGTGGGGTTTCTTTTACCACCTTCCAACTTAGAGGATCAGCCTATCAGTGGTGGCGTACTTATGGGTTGAGTAGTCCAGATGTGGCAGCATCACTTACATGGACTTAGTTCCTGGAGATGTTTTTGAGAGAGAATGTCCTCACAGAGCCTTAGGACTTATGGCGCGCGGAGTTTGAGTAGCTGCGCCAAGGTGCTATGACATTGTCAGAGTATGCGTCTGCTTCACTGATTTGGCCCGAAATGCACCGGCTTTGGTTGCCTTAGTTTGAGAGAGGGTTCGTCATTTTATTAAGGGACTCCACCCCATCATCCAAATCAGTATGGCTAGGGAGTTGGAGATGGATATTTCTTATCAACAGGTTGTGACTATTGCTAGGAGATTGAAAGGCATATTTCCCGGGACAAAGAGGAGAGGGAGACCAAGAGGTCTCGAGAGTCTGGCACTTACAGTGGTACTTGTGCCCCAACTACAGTTCGACATGGTAAGGGTTATGTGAGTCACCCCGTTCACTTAACTCTATCAGCCGCCAGTGGTGTTCCATCCCCTTCTAGGCCCCAGAAACCATATTATGTACCGTCGGTGCCTCCTGCTTCGGGTGCTTTTGGCGGCGAGTTTAGCAGACTTGGCCCGAGTTAGTTGACTCCTTAATTGGCTCAGATGACTCTATTTCCATATCATCATCGAAACACAATGTGGAAAAATGTTTGGAGTGAGGACCAATGCGCTCAAACACATGAACTGCAGGACTTTCAACATCCTCAACCATAATAACACTAGAGTCGATTAAAGTTGTATCCTCAACGTCCCTGGTTGACTCTAGTACTACTTCTTCAACATCGGCATCCTCAAATCCTAGTTGGTTAGAGTGCTGGGTTTCTACTTTGGACACCTCCATTGACACCTCAATTTTCATCTCTGATGTACACTGCTCCTGGCTACTATCCATACCGTTGGCATATTGAGCATTAAAAGCTTCAACTAGTTGACTCGTTTGAGCCTCCAAGTTGCGAATAGTTTCATCTTGCCTTTGTATCCGCAGTTGTAACTCCTCAAGTTGTTCCAGAATGCATTTCATCATATCCTCGAGCCTTTTCCAGTCATCATCACTGAGTTCTTTATTTCTATTAACTTCAAAGGAAAAAGAAGAATCATCAAAGTAAGGGGTTGGGGGAAGATAAGAAATATAAGCACAACCCTGAAAGTGACCATCTTGACCACCACACATATCACACACATTCCACACATAAGATTGAGTTGGTGCACATAACTCGCTCTCTGGAATATTTTGATAATTTTTCTCTGGGTGGTTTCCTCCATAATATTCGTAATGAGGATCAAAAGTAGAATTACCAACATAACTCTCATAATTCCATGATGCCATGTTTT
>ML346533.1:0-60355 GCA_005239505.1 Nicotiana paniculata
ATTTTGGTTTTTGTTATAACTTCCATGCTTAATTGATGATTTTTATATGTTGTAACGAGTATGCGAAAGGAATGGTGATCTTTAAACTTCGTGGAGCGTTGGCTCGAGTTGAAATACAAATTGTGAAGGTATATGAGATAATTAAATCTTTGGAGCATTGGCTCAAGTGATAATGTGAACTATGAGATGAAAGTGAAAGAAAGAGGAAGAGTTATTGGTTTATTCCCTTGCCGGGACGTTTTGTTGTTTGTTGATTTTCTCCCTTGCCGGGATATGGAAACTTATTGATGTTGTTCCCTTTCCGGGATTTAATTGTTTAATTGATATTCCCTTGCCGGGATTTCTATTTCTATTCTGTTTACTCCCTTGCCCTTTGTTTGTGATTGCTGTTTGGGTGAGGAAGAGTGTTAAGGCACGAAGGGTGATGCCGTGCACTGTATGTTGAGATTACTGTTATTGTTCCCTTGCCGAGATTTAATTGTTTAATTGATGTTCCCTTGCCGGGATTCCTATTTCTATTCTGTTTACTCCCTTGCCCTTTGTTTCTGATTGCTGTTTGGGTGAGGAAGAGTGTTAAAGAACGAAGGGTGATGACGTGCACTTTTGCTATTGTGAGGAAGAGTGATAAACCATGAAGGGTGATGCCGTGCACTGTATGTTGAGATTACTGTTATTGTTCCCTTGCCGGGATTTAATTGTTTGATTGATGTTCCCTTGCCGAGATTTCTATTTATATTTTGTTTACTCCCTTGCCCTTTTTTTGTGATTGCTGTTTGGGTGAGGAAGAGTGTTAAAACACGAAGGGTGATGCCGTGCATTGTTTGCTATTGTGAGAAAAGAGTGTAAAGCACGATGGGTGATGCCGTGCATTGTTTGATATTGTGAGGAAAGAGTGTAAAGAACGAAGGGTGATGCCGTGCCGTACGATGTACCATTCCGTACAGATATTCATTGATTATACTGTGAGGAAAGAGAGTAAAAGCATAAAGAGTGATGTCGTGCCATGATTTAAATTGATTACATTATACATTGCATAGTGGGTACGAGAGTAAAGGCACAAAGGGTGATGCCGTTGTATGATTTACATTGTTTAAGTTATACATTGCATAGTGAGAACGAGAGTAAAAGCACGAAGGGTGATGCCGTGAAAGTTTGTGATTTATGATCCTTATTGATATTCTGGCCTTGCTGTTCCTTTCTTTATTTGATATTTCTTATATGAAACAGTTATCTCCCCACAACGTGTTCCCCTTCCTTTATTGATTGATTTCTTCCTGTAGTTATTTTCCGTTGTATATATATATATATATATATATATATATATATATATATATATATATATATATATATATATATATATATATATATATATATATATATATATATATATATATGTTCGAACTGCACAGGTTTACTTGGTAGTCTGGTCCTAGCCTTGTCACTACTTCGTCGAGGTTAGGCTAGGCACTTACCAGTACATGGGGTCGGTTGTACTGATACTACACTCTGTGCTCTTTTGCACAGATCCAGGTCTTGGACCGCAGCAGTAGTGTGGGAGCAGGCCTTTAGTCCAGCGAGATACTGAGGTAGCCTTGCAGGCGTCCGCAGGCCCGACGTCTCCTCTATCTGTTATTTCAGTCTGTTATCTCATTGTACTCGAGACATATAATTGTGTTTTCTTTCAGACGATTGTATTTAGTACTCTTAGTAGTTCGTGAGTATTGTGACACCAATCTTGGGTAGAGGCTTATGTTGAATTTTCCGCATTTCTCTTCAGTTTTTTTTCTATAATTTAGACTTCCGCTTTATTATTAAATTCCATTGTTTGCATGCGATTGCTGATAATTGTTAAATGAGGTAACGTGTTAATGAAAAAGGTAATTAAGGTTTGGCTTGCCTAGATTCCCCTAGTAGGCGCCATCACGACTCCCGAGGGTGGGAAATCCAGGTGGTGACACATTCCCATGTACACCTTTTATTCGAGTAGATACTCCATCAGTATCACCTGTTCCAGCACTTCGACCGTTGACTTGGTTGCATCTGATTCTTCGGGAACCACGAAGGTTCGAGGAGTGAGAAAATACTCTTTTTCTTCCTCGATTACCTGTTTCTCCAATTCGGTCGAGGCTGGGGGCGGTGATTGCTATTTGGTTGTTTGCTTATCTTTGGTGATCAATTTTTTTGAGGTCGAAGGTATTGATATCGGCGTCACCTCATCGACTGCAAACGTTTCTGTTGCAGCGTGTTGTTCCCCGTAAACTATTTTCACACCATCCGCCGTTGGGAACTTCATCATTTGGTGAAGGGTCGACGGTACTTCCCTTATGTTGTGGATACAGGGCCTTCCGAGTAGTGCATTGTACCTCAGGTCGCCTTCGATGACATGGAATTTTGTGTCTTGGATAGTCCCGACCACGTTTACAGGTAGAATTATCTCCCTTTTCATTGTTTCACTAGCCATGTTGAAGCCGTTTAGGACTCGAGATGCAGGTACAATTTTGTCTAGCAGGCCGAGATGATCTACGACCTCGATTTGATTATGTTTGCTGAGCTTCAGGGATCCACTAGAACACATTTAACTTGAATTTTATTTAACAGAGTAGAAAATACCTGGGCATCGTTGTGCGGCTGAGAAATAACCTGCCGCTTCTTCGACATTGAACAATAGAGTGCCTTCGGGCATATCGTCTCGAGTCCATTTTTCTCTGGTGATCGACACCTTGGTGCGTTTGAATACATGCCCTTGTGGGATGTCGACCCCACATAATATCATGTGGATAACACGCTGAGATTCTTCTTGCTCATTCTTTCGATTGGAGTCTCTTTCCCTGAAGTGATTTTTGGCTCGATCACTAAGGAACCCTCAAAGGTGGCCCTTGTTGAATAATCGAGCTACCACATCTCTCAATTGTCTGCAGTCTTCGGTCCTATGGCCATGCATGCCATGATACTTACACATTAAGTTTGGATTCCTTTGAGAGTGGTCGGACTGTATAGGCCTGGGCCATCTAGTTTTTTTGATCCTTACGATAGTCGATACAATCCCCGATGCATCAACACTGAAATTGTACTCCGATAATCGAGGCACTTCTGTGGGATCTGCATATTTGTCTAAGCCAGTTTTACTCATTAGTCCCTGAGAATTCTTCCCTCGGTCACCCCTTCGATCGTTCCGGGCGGAGTTGCGTCCTAGACCGTTATTCCTTCGATCTGAAACATGTGACTGATACCGATCTTTATTTGGCCTTGATTCTCTATCAATATCTCTCTGGTTTTTACCTGTCGACCGATTCAGATGTACTAAACCTGAAGGGGCTCCCAATTGGTCGTCCTCGACCCTAATCTTTGACTGATATCGGTTGTGAACATCTGCCCAAGTCACAGCCAGGTACTCGATCAAGTTCTGTTTCAACTGGCGTGATGCGATCGAACTTCGCTCGTTTAATCCTTGGGTGAAATCTTGAACAACCCAATCATCAGTGACCGGTGGTAATTCCATGCGTTCCATTTGGAATCAAGACACGAACTCCCTTAGCATCTCGTTATCCCTCTGCTTTACTTTGAAGAGTCCGATTTTGTTGTAGAAACCTTTATGGCCCCAACATGTCCCTTTACAAATGAATCCGCCAACATGGCAAACAAATCGATAGAGTTCGACGACAAGTTGTGGTACCGATATATATATATATATTCGAACTGCACAGGTTTACTTGGTAGTCTGGTCCTAGACTTGTCACTACTTCGTCGAGGTTAGGCTAGGCACTTACCAGTACATGGGGTCGGTTGTACTGATACTACACTCTGTGCTCTTTTACACAGATCCAGGTCTTGGACCGCAGCAATAGTGCGGGAGCAGGCCTTCAGTCCAGCGAGATACTGAGGTAGCCTTGCAGGCGTCCGCAGGCCCGACGTGTCCTTTATCTGTTATTTCAGTCTGTTATCTCATTGTACTCGAGACAAACAATTGTGTTTTCTTTCAGACGATTGTATTTAGTACTCTAGTATTGTGACACCAATCTTGGGTAGAGGCTTATGTTGAATTTTCCGCATTTCTCTTCAGTTTTTTTTCTATAATTTAGACTTCCGCTTTATTATTAAATTCCATTGTTTGCATGCGATTGCTGATAATTGTTAAATGAGGTAACGTGTTAATGAAAAAGGTAATTAAGGTTTGGCTTGCCTAGCTTCCCCTAGTAGGCGCCATCACGACTCCCGAGGGTGGGAAATCCAGGTCGTGACACATTCCCAGGTACACCTTTTATTCGAGTAGATACTCCATCAGTATCACCTATTCCAGCACTTCGACCGTTGACTTGGTTGCATCTGATTCTTCGGGAACCACGAAGGTTCGAGGAGTGAGAAAATCCTCTTTTTCTTCCTCGATTACCTGTTTCTCCAATTCGGTCGAGGCTGGGGGCGGTGATTGCTATTTGGTTGTCTGCTTATCTTTGGTGATCAATTTTTTTGAGTTCGAAGGTATTGATATCGGCGTCACCTCATCGACTGCAAACATTTCCGTTGCAGCGTGTTGTTCCTCGTAAACTATTTTCACACCATCCGCCGTTGGGAACTTCATCATTTGGTGAAGGGTCGACGATACTTCCCTTATGTTGTGGATACAGGGCCTTCCGAGTAGTGCATTGTACCTCAGGTCGCCTTCGATGGCATGGAATTTTGTGTCTTGGATAGTCCCGACCACGTTTACAGGTAGAATTATCTCCCTTTCCATTGTTTCACTAGCCATAGTGAAGCCGTTTAGGACTCGAGATGCAGGTACAATTTGGTCTAGCAGGCCGAGCTGATCTACGACCCTCGATTTGATTATGTTTGCTGAGCTTCCGGGATCCGTTAGAACACATTTAACTTGAATTTTATTTAACAGAATAGAAATTACCAGGGGTCGTTGTGCGGCTGAGAAATAACCTGCCGCTTCTTCGACATTGAACGATAGAGTGCCTTCGGGCATATCGTCTCGAGTCCATTTTTCTCTGGTGATCGACACCTTGGTGCGTTTGAATACATTCCCTTGTGGGATGTCGACCCCACAGAATATCATGTGGATAACATGCTGAGATTCTTCTTGCTCATTCTTTCGATTGGAGTCTCTTTCCCTGATGTGATTTTTGGCTCGATCATTAAGGAACCCTCAAAGGTGGCCCTTGTTGAATAATCGAGCTACCACATCTCTCAATTGTCTGCAGTCTTCGGTCCTATGGACATGCATGCCATGATACTTACACATTAAGTTTGGATTCCTTTGAGAGTGGTCGGACTGTATAGGCCTGGGCCACCTGGTTTTTTTGATCCTTACGATAGTCGATACAATCCCCGATGCATCAACACTGGAATTGTACTCCGATAATCGAGGCACTTCTGTGGGATCTGCATATTTGTCTAAGCCAGTTTTACTCATTAGTCCCTGAGAATTCTTCCCTCGGTCACCCCTTCGATCGTTCTAGGCGGAGTTGCGTCCTAGACCGTTATTCCTTCAATCTGAAACATATGACTGATACCGATCTTTATTTGGCCTTGATTCTCTATCAATATCTCTCTTGTTTTTACCTGTCGACCGATTCAGATGTACTAAACCTGAAGGGGCTCCCAATTGGTCGTCCTCGACCCTAATCTTTGACTGTTATCGGTTGTGAACATCTGCCCAAGTCACAGCCGGGTACTCGATCAAGTTCTGTTTCAACTGGCGTGATGCGATCGAACTTCGCTCGTTTAATCCTTGGGTGAAATCTTGAACAACCCAATCATCAGTGACCGATGGTAATTATATGCGTTCCATTTGGAATCGAGACACGAACTCCCTTAGAATCTCGTTATCCCTCTGCTTTACTTTGAAGATATCCGATTTTGTTGTAGCAACCTTTATGGCCCCAACATGTGCCTTTACAAATGAATCCGCCAAAATGGCAAACAAATCGATAGAGTTCGACGACAAGTTGTTGTACCAAATCATAGCTCCCTTCGACAGGGTCTCCCCAAATTTATTTAGCAGTAGAGACTCAATTTTGTCATCCTCCAAATCATTACCATTTATGGCTCACGTATAAGAAGTAACGTGCTCATTGGGGTCTGAGGTCCCGTTGTATTTAGGTATATCGGGCATACAGAGCTTCTTTGGGATGGGCTTCAGAGCCGCACTCAGAGGGAATGGTTTTTGCACAAACTTCTTGGAGTCCATTCCCTTTAAGATCAGTGGTGCCCCCGGTATCTCGTCAACTCGAGAGTTATACGTTCCCACTTTCTTATCGTTGGCCTCGATTTTCTTTTCTCCCGACTCTATTCTCTTAGTAAGCTTCTCGAGCATACTTATTATAGCTGGATCGGTTGTTGATGTGTTATCACCCGACCTTTTAAGCATTGTCTCGGTACGGCGAGTAACCTCTTGCTCGGCTCTATTCTGTGCCCTATGCTGATTTTGCAACTGAGTAATGGCATTTTGTTGGGCTTGCAACATTTCAAATATTACTTGGAGACTGACTCCTTCATCTCCTCTGCCCTATGTACCTCAACCGTCAGTTCGACCCTCTCTGCGCACACTTACCTCGGGGTCTGCGCCTAAATCCGCATTCAAGGCAACATGAGAACTGACATCAACTGGATTTACGGGCGGTGCTCCTCCGAGGTCAGCCTGTGGCACCTCAATTCCTGGGGCGATATCATTCTCATTTTCTCGGTGGAGTCCGAGGCCGTTGTCACCGCATGTAGATGCGTTTTGTGAGTTTGACATTGTTCAAACTAAAAGCAAAGTTCTTGACAAGAAACAAGCGTAAAGTAGTGTGTTATAACATAATTAACACTGAACAATCACTATTATCCTTATCCCTACGATGGGTTCCAAACAGTTTACCTCGAAATACGAGTAACAATTAAACTTGTAATATGGTTATAAGGATACATGATCTAATTCAATGCCAATTGATAAATGACTAAATAAATAAACGAGTTAAGCGATTAGAATGAATTAAACCAGTGCCGTTTGCAAGT
The DNA here is from genome assembly GCA_005239505.1 of Nicotiana paniculata. NCBI lineage: Eukaryota > Viridiplantae > Streptophyta > Magnoliopsida > Solanales > Solanaceae > Nicotiana > Nicotiana paniculata. The sequence goes on from ML346533.1 coordinate 6,997, forward strand.
TATCGACCTCGATTTGGATTAGGCTCGAGACCAAGTGTTGAGAACAATAAGAACAATGGAAAATTATAAGTGAGTGAAGAAGCAGCGTATTGTTATTGCTCAATAAGTGAATGTAATAATCCCTCTTACAAATGAACAGAGTTCCTCATTATATAGTAGAGGAATCCTAAATAAGGTATAACTCTAATTTCGGAAATAAAATACATGATTGATATCAATAACTGTTAAGGGTCCTGTCAATCCTGAGATTCCCGCCGAGATTTGTGGTTGATTGTGGATATATCGTCATTCCATTACTCGATGTCAATCTTGCTCGATCTCAATCTTTCAGTATCCTTGTTCTTTAAGCTCGAGCTTGCTCCGATATGGACTTAGTCTCGAGGTAGACCCTCGAGCCCCTAAAATCAGACTTGGTCGATTTTAACGGTATACAAGTATCAGAGTGAAAGTAAATGGATCCACAACTTTCTAGCTGCCATAGTTGCTTATGGTTTGGTCAGGAAAGCTTCAATTAAAAGTGAACATACTGTTCTTGCTTTTGCTTTAGTAAGTGGTATTTTTGATGTAGCTAAAAGCCTTTCGAGGTGATAATCATTGTTGGGGATACCTGTTTAGGGGGAGAAGCTTTTAATAATAGTTTTGTGAATCATTTTGTGGTTGGGTTTAGGAGTTTGGTTGCCGAAGTTGTTGTCATGTAGGGTGTTTTATCTCTCCTTGGAAACTTGCAACTCTTTTTTGAGTTCTCTTGTGAAAGCGAATGGTCTTTGGAAAGTTTTCAGGGTATTTGATGGATGCGTTCAACAAGATGTATATTTGTTTAAAACTGTGATGAATGCTTTCAGTAAAGAATGGAGGGTAAACGAGGCAGAGTAGTTTCAGAAGATTGGCACTCCCGGAACCATCTGGATACTGGGAAACAATTCAGCGATGCTAGAGGGAGTGACTGTTGGGATTGATTATTGATGTTTTATACTTCAATACCACACAATAGGGGGGGGGGAGTGATTTGTGTGGTGTCCAATGTTTTGTGTGCATAGATTATAGAAGGACCTGGTTCTTCAATGTGTTCCTTACACTACTGTTGCGGAATAATAAATGCAGAAATTAAACACAAGGATTTTTTACGTGGAAAACACCCGGCTTAAAAGGTGAAAAATCACAACCTACTACCCAGTAGGATTTTCTCTAAACACTTCACTACAACTCTGAGCCAACAACAAAGTTTACAAACTCTTGCAAACCAAAGGATTAACTCTAACCGTTATAGCAACCAGCCACAAGCTGTTGTGACTGATTCAAGTTAACTCTAACTTGAACAACTCGAGTTTACAACCTCTTGCAAACCAATGGATTAACTCTAACCCTTATTGCAACACGCCACAACCTGTTACATCAAGTTAACTCTAACTTGAATAATACAACTGATGTACCTAGTACAATTTGCTTCTAAGAAAGCTGAAAAGTACAACTCAAAATGCCTACTACACTTTGAACTAGAAATAAAGAAAGACACATAAAACTCTTTATAGATCTGATTCTTCAATCTGGTTCGTGTAGCTTCAAGATCACACTCTTAAAACTCACAGGAATTTCTCTCAAAATGCCTTGCTATTTTGCTCTCAATTCTTGCTTAACTTCAGTATGTGTGCATCGCCTGTAAAAGAGAACACAATTGATATATATAGAGTAAGTAAATAAAGATTAACTAGAGTTCTAATGCTTTACTCTTTCTTGGTGGAAGAGTTCTAGTGTCACCACCCGATTTACCCTTCGAAAGGCATCGTGATGGCACCTAGTCTCTACGACTAGGTAAGCCTAATTGAGATAAAGGTATTAAATAGAAACAACAAAATATAGACAGAATAAAGTAAATATACTAATGAAACATCGCCACTTGGCACATACAAATTGTAACTTCCCAAAACCCGGAATTTCACAAACAATCACAAGCTTCTAACACTACTGTAGCTCTAACAAAAACTGGAAAAAAGTACATAAGAACGTTTTTACAAGATAGAATAGAAGGAGACTCGGAGGATTCTGCGGACGCGACAGAAATGCCTTGTAGTCTCTCGGAATCAGCAACAACAACTAACCACGTGCTGATAGCTCGAACCTCGATCTGCACACGAAAACATGTGCAGGAAAGGGCATGGGTACACCACATTTGGTACCCAATAAGTTCCAAGCCTAACCCCGGTCAAGTAGTGACGAGGTCAGGTTAAGGCTCTACCAGATTTCTAAATAAGCCAGTTTAAAACAATATAAAAGATATGTAATGTCTACAGTAAACATTTTAAGAAAAACAATATAAGTTTACAGTAAGAAAATCCTCGGCTCAACATAATATATATCACAAATTGAAATCTCTTAGGGTACCTTCCCGTAGTTTCAAATGATTATGCAGTACAGAGGGAAAGCTCCAGGAATACGTCCGTAGTCCCAATTTAAATATGCCGTACAGGGGAAAAGCTCCCGGAATACGTCCATAGTCCCAATTTAAATATGCAGTACTGGAGAAAGCTCCCGGAATACGCCCGAAGTCCCAATTTAAATATGAAATGCAAATGAATGCCGGATAAGGTTTATTTAAACAGTTCATGAGAAAAGTCACCAAACACAGGATAGGACTAACTAAACATGTCTCACATAGTATCAAATATAAATTTCAGGTAAAAAAGGTAGGCATGCTCCTTCCTAATCTAAACTACACAATTAGCACATTAAACAGTAAAATATGAGTGAAATAATTTATGGCATGGGAGGAAAAATTGAATTTTAGGAATAATTTCCCGTGCACGTACTCATTACCTCACGTACACGATGCCTATACAACAAATAGTATCAAAACAACCTAAGGGGAAGTCCCCAACACATAGTTAGGCAAGCCACTTACCTCGACTGCTCTACTCAACTCCAAACCACGCTCTTGCCATGAGTACCCGACTCCGAATGGCCCACATCTATTCAATTCAATTGCATAATGTAAATATAACTTTAAGAAAGTAATCTAACTAATAAATTCGAAGATAATACGCGAATTTAGGAAAATTGCCGAAAAAGTCCCCCCGGCCCACATCTCGAAATCGGGTAAGAGTTACAAATTCCGGACACCCGATCACTCACGAGTCTAACCACAAAAAAATTACTTGAATCGGATAACAAAATCTTTCTCAAAACTCAAAAACTCGTTTTAAGAATTTTATCCAAATTTTCCTAATTTTGCACCCCAAATTGGTAATTAAATGATAAATTTAAGCATAGATTCGTGGAAATTAGTCAAAACCGAGTAGGAATTACTTACCCAATTTTCCCAGGTGAAAATCTCTCCAAAAATCGCACTTTCCCAAGCTCCCAAGTTCAAAATATGAAAAATGGTTCAAATTTTTGGTCTTTTATGATTCTGCCTAGTTCTTCTTCTGTGCGATCGCGGACCCCCAGTCGCGATCGTGGAGTGTAACAAGCACACGCCTAAAATTTCCTCTACGTGAACGCATGGATCTGTTCGCGAACGCGTCCCTCAACCTAAACAGACCTACGCGATCGCGGTTGGCTTCATGCGACCTCGTAGAGATACGCTCAAACACTTGCTGCCTAAATTCTTCTACGCGAACGCAACGGTGCCCACGCGAACGCAGTGGCTAAGCTGCCCAACCTATGCGATCACGAACCTTTTTATGCGATCGTAGAGAAAAAAATCCGGCCTTCCTCCACCTATTCTATGCGATTGCGGATTCTCTCACGCGATCACAATGAAGAAAAAGCTGTTGGAATAACTCCAGAAAACCAGCAAAATACACAAGGCTAAAAATGCCCGTTTGAGCACCCGAAACACACCCGAGGTCCCGGGGATCTCAACCAAACCTACCAACCAGTCCTAATACCTCATCAAAACTTGGTCGAGCCTTCAAAACATATCACATAAGACCAAAATCAAGAATTATGCATGGATTCAAGCCTAAGAACTTATGAAATTTCAAAAATCCACAACCGATGCCGAAACACGTCAAAACTAGTCTGAATGACCTCAAATTTTACACACAGGTCATAAATGACACTACGGACTTACAGCCACTGTCGGAATTCCATTCCGAGCCCGATATTAAAACACCTATCGGCCGAAATCGCCGAAATTCTAACCTTTGCCAATTCAAACCTAAATCTACTACAGGCCTCGAAAACACAATCCGAACATGCTCCTAACCCCGAAATCACCTAACGGAGCTTACAGAGTCGACAAAATTGCATTCTGGATCCGTGTTCACACAGTTCCAACTACGGTCCGATTTCTAATGCTTAAACTCATATATAGGGACTCTGTGTCCAAAAACTCTCCGAATTTCGCAACTAATCGTTCCGACAAGTCCCATAAGTAGATATAAAAGTGGGGAAAGAATTAATTAGGGGATCGGGGTGACAACTCTCAAAACGACTGACCGGGTCGTTACGTTTCCTCCTCTTAAGAAAAATGTTCGTCCTCGAACGAGTATAAAGACATACCTGAAGTTGTGAAAAGATGAGGGTACTGACTGCGCATATCCTGCTCTGTCTCCCAAGTCCCCTCCTCGACCGGCTGACCCCTCCACTGAACCTTTACTGATGCAATATTCCTTGACCTAAGCTTTCTGATCTGTCTATCCAATATAGCTACTGGCTCCTCAACATATGATAAATCCTTGTCCAACTTGATTGAACTAAAATCCAAAACATGAGTCGGGTCACCGTGATACTTTCGGAGCATAGAGACGTGGAATACTGGATGAACTCCTCCTAGGTTGGGAGGCAAGGCTAGACATAAGCAACCCCCCAACACACCGCAACATCTCAAAAGGGCCAATAAATCTCGGACTCAGCTTACCCTTCCTCCCGAACCTCATGACGCCCTTCATAGGCGATACCCGAAGCAAAACTCATCACCAGCCATAAATGCCAAATCACGAACCTTCCGGTCCGCATAACTCTTCTTCCTGGACTGAGGTGTGAGAAGTCTCTCCTGAATAATCTTCACCTTGTCCAGGGCATCCTGGACCAAATTTGTACCCAACAATCGGGCCTCGCCCGGCTCAAACCATCCTACTGGAGACCGGCACCGTCTACCATATAAGGCCTCATATGGCGCCATCTGAATGTTGGACTAGTAGCTGTTATTAAAAGAAAACTCTGCAAGTGGCAAGTATCGGTCCCATGACCCTCCAAAATCCATCACACAGGAACAACGCATATCCTCAAGAATCTGAATTGTGCGCTCAGACTGCCCGTCCGTCTGGGGGTGAAAGGTTGTGCTCAACTCTACCCTGGTGCCTAGCTACTGCTGAACGGCTCTCTAGAACCGCGAAATGAACTGTGTGCCTCTGTCTGAAATGATAGACACTGAAATACCGTGGAGGCGAACAATCTCCGTGATATAAATCTCTGCCAACCTCTCGGAAAAGTATGTAGTCAACACTGGAATCAAATGGGCTGACTTGGTCAGCCGATCCACAATCACCCAAATAGCATAGAACTTTCTCAAAGTCCTATGAAGTCCAACCACAAAGTCCATGGTGATCCGCTCCCACTTCCACTCTGGAAGCTCAATCTGCTGAAGTCACCCTCCTGGCCTCTGATGCTCATATTTGACTTGCTGACAGTTGAGACACTTGGCCACAAACTCCACTATATCATTTTTCATCCTTCTCCACCAATAGTGTTGTCTCAGATCCTGGTACATCTTCGTGGTACCCGGATGAATAGAATACCGAGAGCTATGGGCCTCCTCAAGAGTCAACTCCTGAAGCCCATCCACATTGGGCACATAGATCCGACTCTCCATCCTCATCATGCCGTCATCTCCTATAGTCACATCCCTAGCGTCACCTCGCCGAACCCTGTCGTGAAGAATCAGAAGGTGGGGATCATCATACTGGCGCTCTCGAAGGGGTCATAAAGAGAAGACCGAGCCACCACACAAGCTAAAACCCGACAAGGCTCTGAAAGATTCAATCTCACAAACTTACTGGCTAAGGCCTGAACATCCAAGGTTAAGGGACTCTCAACTGCCGGAAGATATGCCAAACTTCCCAGACTCTCCGCTCGGCGACTCAAGGCATCGACCACCATATTGGCCTTCCCTAGGTGGTATCGTATAGTGATTTCATAGTCCTTTTGTAACTCTAACCATCTCTGCTGGCGCAAATTGAGGTCCTTCTGCTTGAATAAGTGTTGCAAACTCCGGCGATCAGTGAAAATCTCATAGGGAACACTGTATAAATAATGGCGTCATATCTTTAGGGCGTGAACAATAACTGTTAACTCGAGGTCATGAAACCGATAATTATTCTCATGCACCTTCAAATGCATGGACGCGTAGGCAATCACTCTACCGCCCTGCATCAAACTGCTCCAAGGCCATTTCTCGAGGCATCACAATAAACAGTGTAGGACCCCGTACCTATAGGCAACACTAATACTGGGGCCGAAGTCAAAGTTGTCTTGAGCTTTTGAAAGCTCCCCTCACACTCCTCGATCCACTTGAACGGAGAAGTCTTCTGGGTCATTCTGGTCATAGGTGTTGCAATAGATGAAAACCCCTCTACAAAATAACGGTAGTACCCTGCCAAACCAAGGAAACTGCGGATCTCCGTAGCTGATGATGATCTAGGCCAACTCTGTACCGCCTCCATTTTCTTCAGATCTACTTTGATCCCATCACAAGACACTATGTGGCCCAAGAATTCCACTGAATCAAGACAGAACTCACACTTGGAGAATTTTGCATAAGATCTCTTCGCCCTCAAAGTCTGAAGCACAGTCCTCAAGTGCTGATCATGATCTTCTTGTGATCGGGAATAGCCCAGAATGTCGTTAATAAACAAAATGACAAAGGAATCAAGATAGGGTTGGAACACGCTGTGCATCAAATGCATAAAAGCTGCTGGGGCATTGGTCATCCCTAATGACATAACAAGAAACTCCTAGTGGCCATATCTTGTCCTGAAGGCAATCTTCGGGATGTCCGACTCCCGAATCTTCAGCTGATGATAGCCAGATCGCAAGTCAATCTTAGAGAATACTCTGGAACCCTGTAGCTGGTCGAATAAATCATCAATGTGGGGCAAATGATCCTTGTTCTTCACTGTAACCTTGTTCAGCTGTCGATAATCAATACACATACGCATAAATCCATCCTTTTTCTTCACAAATAGCACTGGAGCACCTCAAGGTGATACACTGGGCCTGATGAAACCCTTATCAAGAAACTCCTATAATTGATCCTTCAACTACTTCAACTCAGGAGGATCCATACGGTAAGGAGGGATAGAAATGGGTTGAGTTCCCGGCAACACATCAATACCGAAATCAATATCTCCGTCGGGCGGCATACCCGGAAGATTAGATGGGAATACATCAGGAAAGTCCCTCACTACCGGGACTGACTCAACTGGAGGGGTATCAACACTGGCATCTCTCATATAGCCAAATACACATCACACCCTTCTCAACCATCTGCTGAGCCTTAAGAAATAAAATGACCCTGCGAAGAGTATACTCTAGGGTACCTCTCCACTCAAATCTCGGCGAGCCTGGCATAGCCAGCGTCACGGTCTTAGCGTGACAATAAAGAATAGCTAATGGGGCGACGACCAGTCCATGCCCAAGATAACATCGAAATCTACCATGCTGAGTAATAACAAAACAGCCCTGGTCTCAACACCACTAAGAGAAATCAAACATGACCGATATACACGGTCACAACTAGGTCATCTCCCACAGGAGTAGATACATAAACAGAGAAACTCAAAGAATCCCGAGATATCCCCAAATGTGGAGAAAAATGAGAGGAAACATATGAATACATAGAGCCTGGATCAAATAATACTGATGCATCCCTATGACAGATAGGGACAATACCTGTGATGACTGAGTCTGAAGAAACCGCCTTGGAACGGGCTAGAAGGGCATAGTACCTGGCCTGGCCTCCCCCTCTAGGGCGACCTCTACCTCCCCGACCTCCACATCGAGCTTACTGAGGAGGTGGGTGGAAACTGGGGCTGGAAGAATAGCTGGAGGACCCGCGGAGCACGTGGAGGCTGATAAGACTATGGAGGTGCACCCCTCATGGACCTAAGGCAATCTCTAATCACGTGACAAGTGTCACCACACTCAAAACAACCCCTTGGAGAACGCTGCGGCTGAGACTGGATATGAGCTGTTCTGTTGGGCTGGCCGGAACTAGCACCTCGAACTGGAGGCACACTAGATACTGGCGGTGCATAATAAAACTCCTGAGGTCTAGGAGGAGTTGGAATACCGCTAGCTGCTGGAAGGGATGAATGAACAGGGGGACCCACAAATCCCCTACCATAGCGTGCTGCTGGTGAACGAGCTCCTAAAAAATGGCCAGTCTCTCGAGACCTCTTGGCCTCTCTCCTCTCGGTCCCGGGAAAACATGCCCTCTACTCTCCTAGCAATACTCACTGCCTGCTGGTAAGTGATATCTATCTCCAACTCTCTGGCCATACTAGTCCGAATACTAGGGTAAAGTCCCTCAATAAAGTGGCGAACCTGCTCTCTGACTGTGGAAACCAAGGCTGGTGCATGCCGAGCTAACTCACTGAAACAGACTGCATACTCCGACACAATCATAGTACCCTTGCGCAACTGCTCGAACTCCGCGCGCCAAGTATCCCTGAGGTTCTGAGGGACATACTATCGTCGAAACATCTCTGAAAATTGAGTCCAAGTGAGTGAGGCTGCCTCGTCCGGACTACTCAGCTCATAGGCCAGCCACCACTGATATGCCGCTCCCCTCAGCTGGAAAGGGGTGAATGAAACCCCACTGGTCTCCACAATGCCCATAGTGCGGAGAATACGATGACACTCCTCAAGAAATCCTAGAGCATTATCTGAAGCTAGTTCGCTGAAAATAGGTGGGTGGTACTTCTTGTACCTCTCAAGTATGAGCTGCTCTGCCTCAGAAGCAGCTACCCTGGTCCCATACTGTACTGGATCCACTAGGGGTATAGGAATATACTCCGGGGCCTGATCAACCTGTCCCCTCTGCTCAGGAGTGCGGACTGCGGGATTCTGTGCCCCTCCCCCGGCCTGATATGTAGCGGGAGCTATTAGATGTAGTCCATCCCGAGCTAGAGTGCTAAACATGCTCATAAACTGAGCTAAAGTCTCCTGTAAGGTTGGAGTAGCAATAGGTACCTCCTGTGCTGGCTCTCCAGCTGGGGCTGCTATAGGCTCATCTGTCGCTGCTCTCGCCAGTGCTCGGGCTGCACCGCGTGGTCGTCCTCTACCCTGACCTCGACCTCTAGCAGGGGGCTCGGGTGGTCCTCCCAGTATAGGTCCTCACCATCTGTGGGAAAGAATAGAATAAAATTTTAGAATTTTCTTTTGATGTCAATAACTCGCACGACAAGGAAATCAAAGAAATATGATTGTTCTTAACAGTTACATAGCCTCCCGAAGATAGATACAGACGTCTCCATACCGATCCGCGAGACCCTAATAAACCAGCTTATGACTTGTGACTCCTATGAACCTAGACACTCTGATACCAACTTGTCACGACCCGATTTATCCTCTGAAAGGCATCGTGACGGTACCTAGTCTCTACGACTAGGTAAGCCTAATTGCGATAAAGGTATTAAATAGAAACAACAAAATAAAGACGGAGTAAAGTAAATATACTAATGAAACATCGCCACTTGGCACGTAGAAAATATAACTTCCCAAAATCCAGAATATCACAAACAGTCACAAGCTTCTAACACTGATGTAGCTCTAACAAAAACTGGAAAAAAGTACATAAAAACGTTTTTACAAGATAGAATAGAAGGAGACTCGGAGGATTATGCGGACGCGGAAGAAATACCTTGTAATCTCCCGGAATCAACAACAACAACTAACCACGAGGCTGATAGCTCGTACCTGGATCTGCACACGAAAACATGTGCAGGAAAGGGCATGAGTACACCACATTTGGTACCCAGTAAGTGCCAAGCCTAACTCCGGTCAAGTAGTGACGAGGTCAGGTTAAGGCTCTATCGGATTTCAAAATAAGTTAGTTTAAAACAGTACAAAAGTTAGGTAATGTCTATAGTAAACGATTTAAGAAAAATAATATAAGTTTACAGTAAGAAAATCCTCAGCTCACCATAATATATATCATAAAGTGAAATCTCCCAGGGTACCGTCCCGTAGTTTCAAATGATTATGAAGTACAGAGGGAAAGCTCCCGGAATACGTCCGTAGTCCCAATTTAAATATGCCGTACAATGGGAAAGCTCCCGGAATAAGTCTGTAGTCCCAATTTAAATATGCAGTACTAGGAGAAAGCTCCCGAAATACGTCCGAAGTCCCAATTTAAATATGAAATGCGAATGAATGCCGGATAAAGTTTATTTAACCAGTTCAGGAGAAAAGTCACAGGAAAAACACAGGATAGGACTAACTAAACATGTCTCACATAGTATCAAATATAAATTTCAGGTAAAACAGGTAGGCATGCTCCTTCCTAATCTAAACTACACAATTAGCACATTAAACAGTAAAATATGAGTGAAATAATTTATGGCATGGGAGGAAAAATGGAATTTTAGGAACAATGGCCCGTGCACGTACTCGTCACCTCACGTACACGACGCCTATAAAACAAATAGTATCAAAACAACCTAAGGGGAAGTCCCCAACACAGAGTTAGGCAAGCCGCTTACCTCGACTGCTCTACTCAACTCAAAACCACGCTCTTGCCACGAGTACCCGACTCTGAATTTCCCAAATCTATTCAATTCAATTTCATAATGTAAATATAAATTTAAGAAAGTAATCTAACTAATAAATTCGAAGATAATACGCGAATTTAGGAAAATTGCCGAAAAAGTCCCCCAGGCCTACGTCTCGAAATCGGGTAAGAGTTTCAAATTTCGGACACCCGTTCACTCACGAGTCTGACCACACAAAAACTCAAAAACTCGTTTTAAGAATTTTATCCAAATTTTCCCAAATTTTCACCCCAAATTCGAAATTAAAGGATGAATTTAAGCATAGATTCGTGGAAATTAGTCAAAACCGAGTAGGAATTTACTTACCCAATTTTCCCAGGTAAAAATCTCCCCAAAAATAGCACTTTCCCAAGCTCCCAAGTTCAAAATATGAAAAATGGTTCAAACCCTCGTTTTTTTGGTCTTTTATGATTCTGCCTAGTTATTCTTCAGTGAGATCGCGGACCCCCAGTCGCGATTGCATACCTCAATCTACCCAGACCTACGTGATCACGGTTGGCTTCACGCAACCGCGTAAAGATGCACTCAAACACCTGCTGCCTAAGTTCTTCTGAGCGAACGCAACGGTGCCCATGCGAACGCAGTGGCTAAGCTGCCCAACCTATGCGATCGTGATCTCTTTATGCGATCGCAGAGAACAAAAATCCTACTTCCTATACCTACTCTACGCAATTGCGGATTCTCTCACACGATCGCAATTAAGAAAAAGCTGCTGCAATAACACCAGAAAACCAACAAAATACACAAGGCTAAAAATGCCCGCTTGAGCACCCGAAATACACCCGAGGCCCCTGGGACCTCAACCGAACCTACCAACCAGTCCTAATACCTCATCAAAACTTGGTTGAGCCTTTAAAACACATCACATAACACCAAAATCAAGAAGTATGCATGGATTCAAGCCTAAGAATTTATGAAATTTCCAAAATCCACAACCGATGCCGAAACAGGTCAAAACTAGTCCGAATGACCTCGAATTTTACACACAGGTCATAAATGACACTGCAGACGTACAACCACTCTCAAAATTCCATTTCGAGCCCTATATCTAAATTTCACCAATCGGCCGAAATCGCCGAAATTCTAACCTTCGCTAATTCAAGCCTAAATCTACTACAGGCCTCGAAAACACAATTCAAACATGCTCCTATTCCCGAAATCACCCAATGGAGCTAACAGAGTCGATGAAATTCCATTCCGGATCCGTCCTTACACAGTTCCAACTACAGTCCAATTTTTAAAGCTTAAACTCATATATAGGAACTATGTGTCCAAAAACTCTCTGAATTTCGCAACTAATCGTTCCGACAAGTCCCATAAGCAGATATAAAAGTGGGAAAATAGTTATTAAGGGATCAGGGCGCCAACTCTCAAAAATACTGACCGGGTCGTTACATCTAGTCAACTTCAACTTCTAACTCTTCTCTTATCTCGGATAGAGTTCTCTTCAAGTAAGGAGTCCTTCTCCTTATCAAATATGAAACATTTTCGTTCATGGATTATCAGAAATAACCACTTATACCTATCTCTTTCATGTGCATGCATTTTGCTTGATTCTGTCCGTCAATTGTGTACATTATCCATGGACCTGGTTCATGCATGTGTTCCTTTGTCAATCATCAGAACTAAAACCACTAAGGACAACAAAGTCCCCCTTTTTGATAATGACAAACCCAGTGTTTTTCATAAGCATGGAACCTGTTTCAACTCAGCTCAACATCAACACAATGTTAGAACACTTTTCATTTAAAGTCACAAGTCACTAAGGACCAGGTTCATTAGGTTATAAACATCACAACCCAAAGCAAAACTACACCTTATCTTCCCCCTTTTGGCATCATCGAAAAGCTGCATAATTAAGTTAAGTAACTCGATTTTAGCAGATATCACTCATGGCCACTGGGGCTACTTCAAATGCAATCATGGATTCAATTTTCTCTTTATCAATCTAAGAATATTAGCCATCTAAGAAATATCAACAAACAATTTGAGCAAAATCAGTGAATTTCATTGATTGATAATATCCTACCAGAAAGCATAAGAAGAAATAAAAACATAGAGCCATGAGCAAAAAAAGAGAAACCCCACTTGGGTCACTGGTTACAACTGGGCTAGGAAGGATTTAGGACTGGGAAGGACCAGGTTCTTAGTTCTTTACTTGAAACAGCTTCAACATATCTTAAAGAATACCACCATTCTTCTCGTTTTACTTTGAAAGCTCACACTTGAGATATTCTCTCTCAGCCTCTACTTCATCCAACCTAGTCTTCAATCATTCAATCTCAACCTCCTCAACCATTTTCTTCCACTATTTGAGCCATTGTGTTCTTTTTGGTAGACATGGTTGTTTTAGTCACAATTGAATCCTCTGCTACAACCTTTGTTTCTTGAGAAATCTTTCTCTTTTTGGCACTAGGTATGGTTACTTCTACATCTTTATCTTAATCCTTATGAACCACGTTCATCTCCTCAATCTAGACTACTCAACTTGGCCTACCAATGTTTTTTTTCGAAATGACTTTCTTGTCACTCTCAGCTAAGGCCTTTTTACTTTGGCCTTACTTTGCTTATTCTTCTTTTGGTTATAACTATCTGACACCTTTTGCAGCAGATTGGGACTTTTTTCTATTTTAGTAAGAGAAGGAACTGGTTCATGAAACTGTTTCCTTAACCTAACTAGCCCATCTGCTGTACTTCTATCACCAAAACCATCACCTATCTCCTATGATTCTATCCTAATACTTTCATCCATAGTCTCCTCATTATCACTAATCTCTTCACTCCATACCACCACTACACATGTCTCATCATGTAATCTATAACCAACGGGTGAATCAAATCCGGCCACTTGTTCTTCTACCCTTCTCCCCGCATCAGCCTCAACACCCTCGCTCCCCTTTTATTTTTACTTTTCATTTTTACCACCAATGCCTTCAGTAAAAACATTTACCTTTTCAATACCAGCCACACACCTAATGAGAACAAACCCATTCTCAAGATTTTCTGCAATTTCAGAACAAAACTCAGAGGTGAGAAACGTAGAGGTTACTTGTTCAGTTTCAGAAGAAACTAGTTCTTCCCACTCAGTCGCAGACCAGATCATCAGAATTCTATGGTTCTTCTGCTTGACTGGCTTGTAGCATCTCACTTACTTATCTTGTTCTACTGGCCATTGTGTTGCATGCAATCATTTTGATATGTTTTTTTCTTGTGAGTGTGGGTAAAGGTTCTTTGAGTGAGTAAGGGTTTTTAGAGTTTTTGGGATTCGCATGGGTATTTCCATTTGATCAGTTCAGAAACTTGAGATAAATGGAGAGAGTTTTGAGATTTTGGAGGTTTTGATCTTTCAAAAAAAAATGTGAGATAAGAGGATAAAGTCAGATCAATTTAAACATGAAAAGGTTGAGTGTGTAACAATAAATTTTTGGAGGTTAGAAGTCTTTTCACCTTGGGAGTTTCAGTTTTAAGAGGCGTTAGACTCTTCCCCAAATATTTCGACAATTATGGTGCATGGGACTCTTGATGAAACTAGTTCATTTGTAGCTAATTGGTTTAAAAGTAGTTTGCGATAAAGTGGAACTTTTTTAGTTCATGATCCATTTGCAGTTATTTTAAATTATACGGAGTGTAGAATACATACCTTATAAGCTCGATGAACTAGGTTATTCACTGAAAGTTCTCTTGTGTAAGACTGATTTTTTCCAAGAAAATAAGGATAATATCATTAGACATCAGTGGGACATTTTAGCACTTGACACAAGAGTATACTAATAAAAGTATGAGACTGAGCAATATCTAATCTGATTATTTACAAAACTTACAAATTATCTAACCAATCATTGAGTTAGAACTGATTCCTCTTAGGTGATCTTAATCATCCCTAATTCTAACCTGTTCCTTTCAAAGTGATCTCCACTTAGAGATTTTGTGAAGATGGCATCTATTTGCTTGTTAGTAGCACAAAATTTTACAGTGATCAAACCTTTTTCATAGTTGTCCTTTCAAAAAGTGATGCCTAACATCTATGTGCTTAGTTCTTTTATTATGAACCGGAATCTTGGTCATACTAATTGCATTAGTTTTACCACAAAATATAGGGATACAACGTACGTAAATCCCATAATCCATTAATTTTTGTTTGATCCACAACAATTGAGCACAATATGGAGCAACAACATACTCAATTTCTGCAGTAGATAAGGCTTCAGAATTTTATATTTTTGGTGGCCCAAGACATAAGACACGAGCCAAGAAAGTGTATCATTCTTTAGGTTCTCTTTCTATCAACAATAAAACCTGCATAATCAGTATCAACATATCCCACTAAATTGAAATTACTGCCTTTTTGGATACCATAGATAAAGGTCAGTGGTGCCTTTTAGGTATCTCAAGATCCTCTTGACAGTAGTCAAGTGAGACTCCTTTGGATTTTCCTAGAATCTAGCACAAAGGCCTACACTTAAAACAATGTCAGGCCTGCTAGCAGTGAGATATAACAAGAAGCTAATCATTCCCCTATACATGTTCTGATCAACAGATGAACAAGGTTCATTCATATCCAATTTCATGGATGTTGCAATAAGAGTGTCAATTTATTTGGATGTTCCTTCCTGTTTTTGTTAATGAGTAATAGTTTCATGGACAGGTTCCCTCGAGGTTTGAGGATCGGTTCCTCTCTAGTCAGTTCCCCCTATCACATTGCCCTGGGTGGAAGGACCTGTTCCATCACCTGTTCCTTCCTGTGATGCATCTTCAGGCTGGATTGTGGCTTCAATGTTTGAGTTTCTTGTCAGTCCAATCTCTTCATCATCTAGTTCCTGCCTCTTAGAAAGAATGCTAGTTTAAAAAACAACATGCACACCTTCTTCTACACACATATTTCTTTTGTTATATATCTTATAAGCTTTACTATGTGAAGAATATCCCAAGAATACTCCCTCATCACTTCTGGGATCAAACTTACCTAGGGAGTCTTTACCATTATTATACACAAAGCACTTGCATCCAAATTCCCTAAGATGGGATATGTTTGGTTTTCTCCCTTTAAGTGACTCATAGGGAGTCTTCTCTACAAGAGGTCTAGCCATGAACCTATTTATGATGTAGCATGCAGTATTTATAACTTCTGCCCAGAAGCTATGGGGCAGTTTACTATAAAGAAGCATAGTCCTAGCCATATATTAAAATGTCCTATTCTTTCTTTTTACTACTCCCTTTTGTTGTGGAGTCATAGGAGCAGAAAAATTATGATATATGCCATGCTCATCACAAAATTCAGCAAATTTACCATTTTCAAATTCAGTGCCATGATCAGACCTAATTTATGCAAGTTGATTAACCTAGCTATTTCTGAGTTTTTCTAAAAAAAGAAGTAAACATGTCAAATGCTTCATATTTAGATGTTAAAAACAATGTCCAAATAAACCTAGAGTAATCGTCAACAAACACCATCACATATCTTTTACCACCTCTGCTTAATGTTCTCATTGGACCACATAGATCCATATGGACCAGCGCCTTCGTTCTGGTGGTGCTTACCACTTTCTTTAATTTAAAAGACAATCTGCTTCCCCCTTGCACAAGCCTCACAAACTTTGTCTTCCTTGAACTTTATGTTAGGCAGCCCTATCACCAAGTCCTTGGAGACTAATTTGTTGAGTTGACTTAGACTTTCATGTCCAAGTCTCTTGTGCCAAATGAGGGGATCATTATCCAACACACTTAAGCAAGTGAGTTCATTTTTTGAAAGTGTGGACAGATCTACTATATATATATATATATATATATATATATATATATATATATTGTAGATCTTTTTCCCTGCAAAACAATCTTGTCAGTGGTAAGATTAATCAACATTTGGTATAGGTGAATGCGACCAAGTTACCTCTATCACACAGTTGTGATACACTAATTAGACTGTATTTTAGGCCATATATCAAGTAGCATTCTCAATTGAGTGAGAGCCAGTATTACCTACCTTACCAACCCCAATGATCTCACCTTTCTTCCTATTTACAAAGGAGACATTACCTCCTTTAGGTCCTCAAGTGAAAGGAACTGGTTCATGCATCCTGTCATATGCTTTGAGCAACCACTATCCATGTACCATATTTGGCTGCTCCCCTTCACTTGGACCTGCAAAAGGAAATCAGGGTTTAGTCTTCGGAACCCAAACTAGTTTGAACAAATTCTTTGTTCTTTTGGTTTGCCTTTTCTTTTGCATTACATTCACTTTTATAGTGACATGTTTTATCATAGTGAGTACAAATCTTGTTCTCAGAAAGTGTAAGGTACTTATTTTTAGGATCCCATTGTAACGACCCGACCAGTCATTTTGAGAAATTAAGATCCGTTCGGTGGAATAAGGTCTTGAACAACTTTACTTTGTGTATATCGACCTGCGTGCGTGGTTGGATTCAGTTACCGGATAATCCGGAGTCGAATTGGGAGGAAAATTTTAATTTTTTAAGCTTAAGTGATGGTAGTTGACAAGAGGTTTGACTTTTGTGTAAACGGCCTGTGAATGAGTTTTGGTTAATTCCAACAACTTATTATGATGATTTTGGACTTAGGTGCGCATCCGAAATCGGTTTTGGAGGTCTGTAGAGTAATTTGAAGTAATTCGGCGGAAGTTAGGTTTTTGGCGATTTCGGCCGATGGGTGAAATCTTGATATCAGGCTCGGAATGGAATTTCAAGAGTGGTTCTAGGTCCATTGTGTCATCTATGACATATGTGTAAATTTTGAGGTCATTTGGACTAGTTTTGATGTGTTTCGGGAGACCTCGAGTGTGTTTTGGCTGGTTAACAGATTGTCTTTGGGAATTTAGAGTTGCTGACTTGCTGGTTTTTGGAGTTCTGGTGTTTTTCCGCACCTGCGGATGGGTAGCCACAGGTTCGAGATTGTAGGCGCGGAAGGGAAGCCCGCAAATGCGGAATTTGGGAAGCCAGGCCTGAGGCGAGCCCGCAGGTGCGTGACTTTAAGCGCAGGTGCGAAGATGTAGGAGTTAGTGATTTCCGCATGTGCGACCGGTTGGACCGCATGTGTGGAATGCGCAGGAGCGATAAATGTTCGCAGGTGCGAGGATTGCTGGGAAGAAAAGGGGACAGAATCGAGGGTTTTTCATTTTCACTCTATTTTTGGATTTTGATCTCGGGAGAAGGAGATTCTTTGGCGGATTTTCAGAGGAATCTTGTGGGTAACGATTTCTTACTCGAATTTGGTTTATTTCATTAATCAATTGTGGTTTTCCTCATTTTATCAAGGAAATTGAGAGTAAAAGTTTGGAAATGGGAGAAAAGGTTTCCTCGGTTTTTGATGATTTTTGTTCAAGTGTTCTCATAATAGAACGGGTGTTCATAATTTGTAAATTTTACCCGATTCTGAGACGTGGGACCGAGGTACTTTTTGGGCAATTTTACTAATTTCGTGTCTTAGCTTCAAATTTATTAGTTAAACTAGTTGCTTGTTGTATTATTTGCACGATGCTATTGATTTGATTAGATTTGGGCCATTGGGAGTCAGATACCCGTGGCAAGAACGTGATTTCAAGTTTGGTCCGAGCGGTTGAGGTAAGTATCTTGCCTAACCTTGTGTGGGAGAACTAACCCTTAGGATCGAGTCTTCTCTGTTGATTGTAGCCCGCATACGCGAGGTGACGAGTGCTTACTTGGACTTATTATCTGCTTGGTTGGCCTTTTAGGATTCTTAGGTCCTTATATCTCTTGTGTATGATGTTGTATTTGTTATATCTGAGTTCCGATTACTAGTTCATCTCTTTATGCTTAAATTAGAAATTTCTTGCTTAGTTTTCCTTGTTTCTTATTTTATCGTAATTTGACTTAACTGAAGACTTAATATCTTCTACAGGCGTGCTATTTCTTCCTTCATAAATTGCCTATTTGACTAGAATTAGCATAGTCTCGCCCTATAATTTTTTAGCAGTGATTGGAATATCTATATGTTGGTGTCATGCATGCTCGTGAGTCGTACATTGTGATTTATATGATTTTTCCCTTAAGTGCTACTTAGGTTTAGTTGATTGTTTAGGCAAGATTGGTTATAGTTGTTTCCCTTGCCGGGATGATTGGTTTCTTATTGATGACTTGAATATTGTGAATCGTTGCTATATTGGTTTTTATTCCCCTCGTTATATCGTTTCACTTGTGCTTGGTATTTCCCTTCAGTGAATACTTATTATGAGTGAGTTTTACCATTCTTGTGATTCAAGTCTTGCACTGATTTGCTCGCCGCACCTTGCATTCTGTCTTTCATTGCTTTTGCGCCTGTTGTGGCAATGTGTGTTGTTTCTGTCGCATTCTGGTTGTTTTCCCCATGTATTGCATTGCATATTTAAATTGGGACTACGGACGAGATTCTGGGAGCTTTTACCCTGTATTGCATTGCATATTTAAATTGGGACTACGGACGAGATTCCGAGAGCTTTCCCCCTGTACTACATTGCATATTTAAATGGGGACTACGTACGAGATTCTGGGATCTTTCCCCCTGTACTGCATTGCATATTTAAATTGGGACTACGGACGAGATTACGAGACCTTTCCCCCTATACTGCATTGCATATTTAAATTGAGACTACGTATGAGATTCCGGGAGCCTTCCCCCTGTACTGCATGACAAATTCAAAGTTGACCAGAGGTTTGACTTTTGTGTAAACGGCCTCGGAATGATTTTTGGATAATTCCAACATCTTCGTATGATGATTTTGGACTTAGGCGCACGTCCAGAATTGGTTTTAGAGGTCCGTAGAGTAATTTGAAGTAATTCGGCGGAAGTTAGATTTTCGGCAATTTCGGCCGATAGGTGAAATCTTGATATCGGGCTCGAAATGGAATTCCGAGAGTGGTTGTGGGTCCGTTGTTTCATTTTTGACATGTGTGTAAAATTTGAGGTTATTCAGACTAGTTTTAATATGTTTTGGCATCGGTTGTGGATTTTGGAAATTTCATAAGTTCTTAGGCTTGAATCCATGCATAATTGGCGATTTTGATGTTATGTGATGTGGTTTGAAGTCTCGAATAAGTTCGTATGGAGTTATAGGATTGGTTGGTATGTTTGGTCGAGGTTCCGGGGGGCCTCGAGTGTGTTTCGGGTGGTTAACGAATTGTTTTTGGGAAATTAGAGTTGCTGACTTGCTGGTTTTTGGAGTTCTGGTGTTTTCCCGCACTTGCGGATGGGTAGCCGCAGGTGCGAGATTGCAGGCATGGAAGGGAAGCCCGAAGATCAAAAATTTGGGGAGCCAGGCCTGAGGCGCATGTGCGAGGTTTTGGCCGCACCTGCGAGCCCTCATGTGCGTGACTTTAAGCGCAGGTGCGAAGATGTGGGAGTTAGTGATTTCCACATGTGCGACTGGTTGGACCAGAGATGCGAAATGCACAGGAGCGAGAAATGTCCGCAGGTGCGAGGATTGCTGGGCAGAAAAGGGGACAGAATGAGGGTTGTTCATTTTCACTCTATTTTTGGATTTTGAGCTCGGGAGAAGGCGATTCTTTGGCGAATTTTCAGAGGAATCTTGTGGGTAACGATTTCTTACTCGAATTTGGTTTATTTCATTAATAAATTATGGTTTTCCTCATTTTATCAAGGAAATTGAGAGTAAAAGTTTGGAAATGGGAGAAAAGTTTTCCTAATTAAAAAATCTGAGATTTGAGTGAGATTTTGACGTCAGTTTTTGATGATTTTTGTTTGAGTGTTCTCATAATAGTGTGGGTGTTCATAATTTATAAATTTTACTCGATTCCGAGACGTGGGACCAGGGTAATTTTTGGGCAATTTTCCTAATTTTGCGTCTTAGCTTCTGATTTATTAGTTAAACTAGTTGCTTGTAGTATTATTTACATGATGCTATTGATTTGATTAGATTTGGGCCATTGGGAATCGGATACCCGTGGCAAGAACGTGATTTCAAGTTTGGTCTGAGAGGTTGAGGTAAGTATCTTGCCTAACCTTGTGTGGGGGAACTACCCTTTAGGATTGAGTCTTCTCTGTTGATTGTAGCCCGCGTACGTGAGGTGACGAGTGCGTACTCGGACTTATTTGCTACTAGGTTGGCCTTTAGGATTCTTAGTCCTTATATCCCCTGTGTATGAAGTTGTATTTGTTATATCTGAGTTCCGATTGCTAGTTCATCTCTTTCCGCTTAAATTAGAAATTTCTTGCTTAGTTTTCCTTGTTGATTATTTGATCGTAATTTATCTCTTCTACAGTCGTGCTATTTCTTCCTTCATAAATTGCCTATTTGACTAGAATTAGCATAGTCTCGCCCTATAATTGTTTAGCAGTAATTGGAATATCTATACGTTGGTGTCAAGCATGCCCGTGAGTCGAACATTGTGATTTATATGATTTTTCCCTTAAGTGCTACTTATGTTTAGTTGATTGTTTAGGCAAGAATGGTTATAGCTTTTTCCCTTGTCGGGATGATTGGTTTCTTATTGATGACTTGAATCATTTGGATCGTTGCTATATTGGTTTTGTTTCCCCTTGTTATATCGTTTCATTTGTGCTTGGTATTTCCCTTCAGTGACTACTTCTTATTAGTGAGTTTTACCATTCTTGTGATTTAAGTCTTGCATTGATTTGCTCGCCGCACCTTGCATTCTGTCTTTTGTTGCTTTTGCGCCTGTTGTGGCAATGTGTGTTGTTTCTGTCGCATTCTGGTTATTTTCCCCTTGTACTGCATTGCATATTGAAAATTGGGACTACGGACGAGATTCTGAGAGCTTTCCCCCTGTACTGCATTGCATATTTAAATTGGGACTACGGACGAGATTCCGGGAGCTTTCTCCCTGTACTGAATTGCATAATTAAATTGGGACTACGGACGAGATTCTAGGAGCTTTCCCCCTGTACTGCATTGCATATTTAAATTGGGACTACGGACGAGATTCTAGGAGCTTTCCCCCTGTACTGCATGACAAATTCTGAATTATGGACTGAGTTCCGGTAGATTTATCTTGAGGAGATTATGATCGAAGGATTTTTATTGAAAAGTATAGCTGTAAAAGTATTTTCCTTGAAGAAAATTATGTATGAAGGACTTTTATTTCAAAGGTATATTTGAAAGGCATTTATGTTGCAGACAATGATATTTGGAAGTCTTTTATTGGGAAACTATATTTGGAAATCATGTATTTTGAAGGAAATTATGTTTTAAAGATTACTCTTTCTATATTTATATCCGGAGAAAGTATGTTTCAAAGGAAATTCTCTATTTTGAAATAGTTATATTTAAAGATTTCAATATAAACTTACGATTTAAAGGTTTTCACTCGAAGGTTTGACCCATTTAGTGGATTGTTGGCTAAGGCCTGATGTGGAATACTAATGTAGTGCCGAGTTACTAGTTTTCTTATTGTGTTGTGGTATTCCGGTTCTGGCTTGTATCTTTGTCTATCATTTCTATGTATTATTGTGTTGTTCCGTTGTTGTTGCTGCATTTCCTTCCGCCTTGTAAATATTTTGTTAATTGCTATATTGTGTAGTCACTAGACAGATGTCATATTCTGCCATTTCTATATTGATGCGTGTTTATTTTATTAGACCAGTGGTGTCTTGACTAGTCCTCGTCACTACTTCACCGAGGTTAGTCTTGATACTACCGTTGTGGTGTGCTCATACTACTCTTCTGCATATTTTTGTGCAGATTCTATGTTTTCGCATAGCCGGCCGATTGATTGGTAGTAGCGTGGTTGCTGTTGTGGAGACTCAAGGTAAAACCGCTCCAGCGTTCACGGTTTCGAAGTCACCATCTTATGTTTTTGTTTGCACTGTTGTACTTATTTCTGAACAATGGTATTTTAGGAGTTTTAGTGTAATCTCTTTAAAGCTTATGACTTGTACCTCCGGGTTTTGGGAATATACAATGTGTAAAGAATTATTATTTCAGAAAAATATTAGATTCTATTTATTATTGTTGCCATTCCATGAATATTAGGCTTACCTAGTCCTTAAGACTAGGTGCCATCACGATACCCAACAGATGGAAATTTGGGTCGTGACAGCCATTTAGGTGGCAGATTCCCAAAACAAACTCATCTTCTATTGCTACTATGATGTTCTTGTAGCCATGAAAGAGCATCGGAGTACCTGTTCCATTTACAAATTTTTTCTAGTTCATTCTTGACCTTGCCTAGATCCTCCTTCAAAATTCTTACCTGCTCATCCTTCTTATATAACTCATCTTTCAGTTTTCTTACATTTTCTTCTAGAGTGCGTTATGTGCAATCATCTGCCTTACTTGTTCCTAATTTCAGTTTTAGGTTTTCAGATCTAAGTTCTAGGTCATTTGATTCAATTGCATGAACTTGGTTCTGTAGTGCATTATTTTCACTTACAGTCTCACTAACCCTAAGTTCCAGGTTCTTACACTTTGCTTTCAAAATCACACATTCCTTAGACAATTGTCCCTTTTCATTGTTTATATCCTCAGATTCATCAATGAAATCTAGATGTAACTGAGATAGCCGATCTTTAGATAAAAATTTAATCTTGTCTTTGAGATGAATTACACTTACCTCAAATTCCTCATCAGATTCTCCAATGGACATAAGTGCTTGCTCATCTCCATCTTTATCATCTGAGCGTTCATCTGAGCTTTCTCCCCAAGAAGCAATCATAGATTTGTTGATCCTTTGTTCTTCTTGGGTTGAACCTGTTCTTTCTTCTTTTTTCTTTGTTCAACTCCTTCCTTCTTCCATTCAATTTCCCATTAATGGCAGTTTTTGATGTGGTGGTCAGTCTTCCCACACTTGTAGCAGCCCTCATTGGTCTATTTTTCAGGAACCTTGGTTTGTTGTAGCTTCGACTTATTGAAGGACCCTTTCCTCTCATTAGGTACTTCTTGAAGTCCTTTGTGATCATAGAAATTTCATCTTCTTATAGATCAGATCCTTCAGTGATTCTGAGTGCCAGGCTCCTTTCCTTCTTGTGTACATCCATTTTCATGGTTTGCCTTTTGTTGTAGTTCTTCTTGTCATGAACCTGTTCCTTCTTTATGTTCCTTCTTTCAGATATCTCCTTTTTCCACTAGACTTTCCACATAGGACAATTCTTGATCATGTGGTTCTTTTTTCCACATTTGAACCATCCATCAATCATCTGCAAGTGATCTCTTCTCCTCTCCTTCCACAAAAAATAATAATGATCATTGAATAGTGGTGGCCTAGTGGTGGATTGCTCTTTACAGTTTTCAGGTAGTGCACTCATCTTAATCTTTTCCTAAGGTTTTAGCCTCTTCAAAGATAATTCGCTCTGATACCAGTTGATATTTTATACTTCAATACCACACAAGAGGGAGGGGGGTGGGGGTCATTTGTGTGGTATACAATTTTTCGTGTGCACATATTATAGAAGGACCTAGTTCTCCTATGTGTTCCTTATACTAGTGTTGCGGAATAATAAATGTCGAAAATAAAGAACACAAGGATTTTTTACGTGGAAAACACCCGACTCAAAAGGTAAAAAAACCACGACCCACTACCAGTAGGATTTTCTCCAAACACTTCACTGCAACTCTGAGCCAACATCAAAGTTTACAAACTCTTGCAAACCTAAGGATTAACTCTAACCCTTATAGCAACCAGCCACAAGCTGTTGCGACTCATTCAAGTAAACTCTAACTTGAACAACTCGAGTTTACAACCTCTTGTAAACATATGGATTAACTCTAACCCTTATTGTAACACGCCACAACCTGTTACGTCAAGTTAACTCCAACTTGAATAATACAACTCAGGTACCTAGTACAATTTGCTTCTAAGAAAGCTGAAAAGTACAACTCAAAACGCCTACTACACTTTGAACTAGAAATAAGGAAAGACAAATAAAACTCTTTATAGAGTTGGTTCTTCAATCTGGTTCATGTAGCTTCAGGATCGCACTCTTAAAACTCACAGGAATTTCTCTCAAAATACCTTGCTATTTTGCTCTCAATTCTTGCTTAACTTCAGCATGTGTGCATCACCTGTAAAAGAGAACACAAATGATATAAATAGAGTTAGTAAATAAAGATTAACTAGAGTTTTAATGCTTTACTCTTTCTTGGTGGAAGAGTTCTAGTCAACTTCATCTTCTAACTCTTCTCTTATCTTGGGTAAATTTCTCTTCATGTAAGGAGTCGTGCTCCTTATCAAATATGCAACATTTTCGTTGAGGGATTATTAGAAATAACCACTTATACTTATCCCTTTCACGTGCATGCATTTTCCTTGGTTTTGTCCGTCACTTGTGTACACTGTCCATGAATCTGGTTCATGCATGTGTTCCTTTGTCAATCATCAAAACCAAAACCGCTCAGGTCAACAACTATGAAACAATAAGCTTCAATCCAGGCGAAGGTTATTGGATTCACGGGCCCAATGTTAGAGTCTGTACTTGTTAGTCTTTTAGGATTACAACAAAAAAAATAACAAACCTAGTAATTTCCGATAAGTGGAGTATGGGGAGGGTAAGATGTACGCAGCCGTACCCTATCCCTGGAAGGGCAAAATATTTTAGGATTCAAAATCATAATTTTCTCTTTGGACTTGGAGTGTTATTTCTCTACTTGTTAGTCTTTTAGGTTACCAAATTTGGGAACCCCTTCCCCGGTAGCAGAGACACGTACAAGGAGGGAATTCAATTGAATCACTTCTTCAGAAAATTATACTGCTTAAGTAGGGTAAAGTAACTTTATACATATATAAAAATTTTGAATATTCTTAACATAACAGACAGGAAAACTCGAATTCCAAGTGTGATATTTTTTATTTTCTTGAATCCCGTCATCAGAATTTATGGCTCCGATATTAGTCCGTGGACCACATGAGTTGAAAGAATGACAATTGGACTCTATAGTGGTTGAACCTGGGGAATCGATCATACTATTGAATAACCACTAATTTCACTAACTAATTCGGTTAAAGTTATTGGATAACACCTCTAGCACTATCAACACTGCTTGTGAGTTACCATTAATTCCACTAACTAATTCGGTTAAAGTTATTGGATAACACCTCTAGCACTATCAACACTGCACCACTGGCCCCTAAAATTAAATTTAGGAACTTCCACCTAATTGACTTCCCTCTTTGCAACTCACAACTGCTTCGTCAAATGATAATATACTTGAAAACCTAATTGGTCTTTTATCATGGTGAGGAATTGTGCCTTATCAATTTTAAGGTTGTTTGTGAGAATATTTTTTGTTTGGCGTAAAGAAAGTTTTCTACTTATGCAGGATGAAACATTAGTTACTTACTAAGCTTTGCTCATATAGGTTTAAAAAATGGTGAAAGATAATGAATTCTCGATTTTAGCTTTTTATTTAATTGGGCATTGGTTGCTCTTCGTGTTCGCTGAGCACTTGTCGTGTTCGCGCGAAGTACACTGGTCAATTGGCCTTCACATTCGCGAGGTACTCATCGCATTCGCGAAGTCATCATCCCAGCCAAGCCTCTACGTTCGCGAAGAATAGGTCACGTTCACTCTGTAGACCCTATCCGCCCTCCCCAAACATCCCCAAGCCCACGCGTTCGCGTGAGGTCTGCCACATTCGTGAAGGATAGTCCTCCTAAGACTCCATGTTCGCGAGCTTCCCCTCGCAGTAACGTAGAGCAACCTTCCCCAATCCCAAGTTTACCCTTCGTGATCGCGGTAGTGGCTCCGTAATCATGAAGCAATGATATACCAACAAAATTACCTAACTCTACAAGGCCAAAATGGGTCTGAAATCAATCAGAAACTCACTCGAGCCCCCGGGTTCCAATCCGAACATTCACACAAGTGTAATTACATCATACATACTCTCTCACTCACTCAAATTTTCAAAATAACATCAAATATCAAGAGTTGATCATTGAAACTCAATATTTTAAAAGTTTAAAACTCTTTTTCTAACTTTCCACATAACGCGCCGAAACACCCTCAGGTTTTTCGGGAACCCAACCAACATACGAACAAGTCCAAAAATATTATACGAACCTATCGGAATTGTCAAAATACTGATTCGAGGTCGTTTATCAAGAATGTTGAACGTGGTCAACTCTAGTTGATTTTAAAGCCAAAACTCGCTTTTCTTCAAAATATCACATAAAAACTTTCCGAAAACGACACAAACAATGTACACAAGTCATATAACATCAAATGAAGTTAGGAGAGGTCACAAAACACAAAAATAAAGGTTAGTACTAAAAATGACCTATCGGGTCATCATAGTCTCCTCCTCTAAAAGAAACGTTCGTCCTCAAACGGACATAGAAATGTACATGGACTAGTAAAAAAAGGGTGGATATCTACTCTGCATATCAGACTCGAACTCCCACATAGCCTCCTTTATCGGCTAACCCTCAATTGTATTTTCACTAAAGAAAAATTCTTAGACATCAACTTACGAACCTGCTGGTCTAGAATAGCTACCATCAAGATGCACCGTGCTGAAGTATAAAACATGTGATCTATCCTCATGGTACTTCATGGAATACCATATGTAACCCTGCCGGGATAGGAGGCAATGCAAGCCTATAAGCAACCTCCCCAACTCTCTCCAAAAGCTCAAACGAGCCAATAAACCTTGGGCTCAGCTTTCCCTTATTCCCAAACTGCATCACGCCCTTCATAGGAGACACTCGGAGAAGAATTTTCTTGCCTGCCATGTAAGCTACATCTGGAACCTTCCGGTTTGCGTAACTCTTTTGCCTGGACTGAGTTGTACGAAGTCGCTCCTGAATCACCTTATCTTTTCGTGAGCATCATGAACCAAATTAGTGCCCAACAATCTAGCCTCACGGGGCTCAAACTATCCAACTGTTGAACGACATCATCTCTCATATAGGGCCTCATACGGAGCCATTTGGATGTTCTACTGATAACTGTCATTGTAGGCGAACTCCACTAGAGGTAATAACTGGTCCAGCTGACCCCTAAAATCGATAGAGCATGCCCACTACATGTCCTCCAATATCATAATAGTGTTCTCAAACTGTCTACCCTTTTGAGGATGAAAAGCGATACTCATCTCAACCCTAATTCCTTACTCGCGCTGCACGGCTCTCCAAAAATGCGATGTAAACTGCATGCCCCTGTTAGAAATTATAGACATGGGCACACCTTGCAGGCGGATAATCTCCCTAATGTAAATCTTGACCAACCGCTTTGAGAAATAAGAAGTCATTACCGTAATAAAGTGTGTGGTCTTAGTCAACCATTCCACAATAACCCAAACTACATCATATCTCCTCAAGGTCCATGGTAAGCCTGCCACAAAATCCATAGTGATGCGCCCCACTTCTACTCCTGTATCTCCAATATCTAAGTTAATCCATCCTATTTGTGATGCTCAAACTTTACCTATTGACAATTCAAATACCGAGAGACATAATGAACAATATATTTCTTCATCCTCAACCACCAATAGTGTTGTTTCAAGTCACAGTACATCTTCTTGACACCTGGGTGAATGGAATATCGCGAATCGTGAGCCTTCTCAAGGGTCAAATCTCTTCAACCCATCAATATTTACAACACAATTTCGGCCCTAAAACCGCATAACACCATCATCTCCAATTAAATCATCCTTAGCACCACCCCGCTTCTTCGTGTCCCTCAATACCAACAAGTGAGGATCACCAAACTAGTGAGACTTGATACACTCGAACAACGTTGACTGTTCCACAACACAAGCAAGAACCCGACTAGACTCTAAAACATCCAACCTTATGAACCGATTAGCCAAATACTGAACATCCATGGTTAGTGGCCTCTCCATTGCCGGTAAATATGTCAAATTGCCCATATTCTCAGCCTTCCTACTCAATGCATCGGTCACTACATTGGCATTCCCCGGTTGGTATAATATGGTTATATTATAGTGTTTTTCAACAACTCTAATCATCTACGCTATTGCAAATTAAGGTCCTTCTCTTGAACATGTGCTGGATACTCTGATGGTCGGTATAGACCTCACATGGAATGTCGTAAATATAGTGCCTCCAAATCTTCAGCGGGTGAAAAATGGTTGCCAACTCTAAATCATGCACAAGGTAATACTTCTCATGAAAATTCAACTGTCGAGATGCGTATGCAATAACCCTATCGTCTTGCATCAATACAACTCCAAACCTAATACATCATGCATTGCCATACACAATGTAAGACCCTGAACCCGTGGGCAACACTAATATTGGGGTTGTAGTCAATGCAGTCTTGAGCTTCTAAAAGTTCACCTCGCACTCTTCGGACCATCTAAAAAGAGGATCCTTCTGAGTCAACTTGGTCAATGGGGCTGAGATAGATGAAAACCCCTCAATGAACTGGCGATAATAACCCGCTAAACCCAAGAAGCTCCGAATCTCTATAGCTGAAGTAGGTCTAGCCTAGTTCTAAACTGCCTCAATCTTCTTAAGATCCACCTTAATACCCTCGGAGGACACAATATGGACCAAAAAGGAAATCGAGTCTAACCAGAACTCACACTTCAAAATTTTGGCATATAACTTACAATCCTTCAAAGTCTGAAGTACGATTCGCAGATGCTGCTCATGCTCCTCTCGACTGCAGGAGTAAACCAAAATACCATCAATGAAGACGATCATGAAGGAATCTAGATAAGGCTTTAACACCCAATTCATCTAATCCATAAAGGCTACTAGTGCGTTAGCCAAGCCAAATGACATCACAAAGAACTTGTAGCGACCATACTGAGTCCGTAAAGCTGTCTTAGGGACATCTGATGTCCTAATCTTCACCTAATTGTAGCCCTGAAACTGGTAGAATAAGTCATCAATTCTCAACAACAGATACTTGTTCTTGATAGTGACCTTGTTCAACTAACAATAATCTATGCATATCCTCATCGATATGTCTTCTTCAAAAACAACACATGTGCACCCCAAGGCGAGACACTAGGTCTAATGAATCTCTTATCAAGCAAATCCTGCAACTTCTCCTTTAATTCTTTCAACTCAACTAGGGCCATACGGTATGGTAGAATAGAAATGGGCTGAGTGCCCGGAACCAAGTCAATGCAAAAGTCGATATCCCTGTCGGGTGGCATACTCGATAATTCTATAGGAAACACCTCTAAGAACTCATGCACAACTAGAATTGAATCCATGAAAGGAACCTCCACACTAGAATCATGGATATAAGTCAAATATGCCAGACACCTCTTCTCGACCATACGTCGAGCCTTAACATATGAAATGATCCTACTAGTGGAGTGATTAGGAGTCCCCATCCACTCCAATCGAGGCAACCTCGGCATAGCTAACGTCATAATCTTGGCATGAAAATCCAAGATAGAGTGATACGGTGACAAAAAATCCATGCCCAAAATCACATCAAAATCTACCATATTAAGTAATAGAAGGGAAACCCTAGTCTTATAGCTCCTAATAGTGACCAAACAAGAATGATAAACCTGGTCAACCATAATAGAATCCTAAATGGGTGTAGACACATAAACATAAGTACTCAAAGAATCACGAGACACATCCAAATATGAAACAAAATAGATGACACATACGAATAAGTGGAAATTGTATCAAATAAAACTGATGCATCGCTATCGCAATCCAAAACAATACCTGTGATGACCGCATCAGATTGACTCCACCTTAGATGTAGCTTAAAATGCATAAAAATGGGGCTGAGCCCAGCCAATCTGACCACCACCTCTCGAAAAGCCTCCCATTGGCTAGCCTCCACCTCTAATAGCCTTACCCCCGCCTCTATCTAGCTGAGCGCGCGGTGTAGCGATCAGTGCTATAACTATAACACGAGTACTCTGTTGTGACATGTTGCTCTATGAACTAGGGCAAAACCTCGCGATGTACCTCAAGTCCCCGCAAGTGTAAAAAGCCCTCAGCTGGTGTGACTACTAACCCTGGAACTGTCCCTGATTGTCTGGATAACCACTATGATAGATCTGAATCAATGGTGCACTGATGGGAGCTGAAGGTGCACTGTATACTAGCTGCTCGGGACGAGACCCATAAGAATGACAACTGTCTGAAGCACCATGTGATACCTGAAGTGCTGACTGAACCGGCCTAATTGGCCTCCACCAAATGAACCCCTACTTCTAGATGAGGCACCTCTAAAACCACCTAAATGATGAGGCCTCTTCTCATATGCCGCCTCTCTACCTTGACCATGAATCCTCTCGATCTTCCTAGCAATCTCCACAACTCGACTGAAAGAAATATCATCCTCAGTCTCTCTAGCCATCTGTAACCTAATGTCGTAAGTAAGGTCATGTATAAACTTCCGCACCATTTCCCTTTCTGTAGGGATCAAGATAACTGCATGGCATGATACGTCCAAAAATCGAGTCTCATACTATCTAACAATCATGCTACCCTACTAGGGGATTAACTTCTCCAAGAATAGTTATGAGAACTGAGCCTAAATAAGAGGAGGTCAACCTGATGGTAAGCCTCGAACATACTCCTGCCACCGCCTCTTGGCACAACCATGCATCTGAAAAATTATAAAGTCACGTTGCACTCCACTATACCCATATTGTGCAATACCTCATGGCAACGGTCCAATAAATCCTGGGGTTCCATAGAACTGAGCCAAAATAAGAGGAGGTGAACTTGATGGTAAGCCTCAAACATACTCCCGCCACCATCTCTTGGCAAAGCCATGCATCTGAAACACTATGAAGGCAACCCCGTTGGACTCCACTATACCCATATTGTGCAATACCTCATGGCAAAGTCCCAGAAATCCTGGGGTTCCACAGAATGTTTACCACCAAAGTGAGTGGGAAACAACTTGGTGAACTTGTGCAACCTCTTCAGCCCCTCAGAGGACATCACGGTTCCCTCTCCGGATTGTGTAGCAATAATAGGATGAACTGGTCCAACTAGTGGAACTGTCAGAGTTTGATACCCGTGAACCATCTGCTGAGTGTGAGTGGTGGAATTCTGGGATCCTCCCCCATCCATAGAGACGATCGATGCCATAGGAAACACATCACACACTCTCCATAAGGCCAGCCAGGTGGACTAGAGCGTCCTGAATTACTGGGGTAGCAATGAACCTCTTTGGGACCTGGTCCAGCTGGCATGGTCTGAACAGGGATCTCTTCATCTTGTTGGATTTGAAGCTTTACAATAGGTGTTTCTATGCATACTTTAGGCTGATCTCTGCTTCTACCTTGGATTTACCTTGACCCCAGCCTCTACCCCTAGTAATGGCTGCAACCTGGGGCTCCGACTCCTGATCAACTACCTATGTAGTACGTGTCATCACCATCTGTTAGAGAACAAGAATAGAATAATTCAAACTTAATGATATAATAATGCCGCACGATAGGGAAAAAGAAGGTGAAATTTTCTAAAGCCTTATTGCCTATAGAAAATAAGTACAGACCTCTCCGTACCGATCTGCAAGACTCTACTAAGCTTGCTCATGGCTCGTGATACCTAGGTAACCTAGTGCTTTGATACCAACTTGTCACAATCCAAAATTCCAACCATCTAACACCGCTCGCTAGGCAAGCCAACATAACAAATAATATGAAAAGAAAAATAGTAAATATTTGACAGCTGAACAAATAACATAAAGTGAGAAAACAACTTTATGATAACATAATAAGTTCTAAAATCAATAACTAGCGTAAATCACCCAAGATTGGTGTCACAAGTACATGAACTTCTAGATCAAACAAAATACAAAGTTCTGAAAGAAATACAACATTTTCCGAAATAAAATGGAAATAGTACAATGAAAATAGGAAAGTGACTCTAAGGCTTGCGAATGGGATGCAACTCTACCTCGAATCATTGTCTGGTATTCGCTAAGTACCTCTCAGACTTTGCGGGTACCAATGTCAAAATCTGCACAACAAATGAAGAAGAGTAGTGGGAGTACAATTGGCCCAATATACTCAGTAAGTGTCGAGCCTAACCCCGACGAGGTGACGAGGATAATAAAATACACCTAGTAAGAACCTATGCAGTTATATACATAAAGCAACATAATAGCATATAAAGCATCAAAAGTAACAACAAGGTAGGGACATGTATAAAGTGACAATAAGTTGGGGTAAAAATCTCTTCAAAAATCTCTCAAATCCGTGATCTAGGTTTCAAAAGGGTGAAAGATAATGAATTACCGACTTCACCTTTTTTAACTGCATGTCAGATTTTTTTGCGTTCATGGAGCGTCTATCGCGTTCGCGAAGTACACATGCTCATGGGCCTTCACATTTCTGAGGCCCTCATCACATTCCATAAGGCATCATCTCAACCAATCCTCCACGTTCGCGTCTAGTAGGTTGTGTTCGCTATGTAGACCACATCAGCCCTCCAATGCATCCTAAAGCCTACACGTTAACGTAAGGTCAGCCACGTGAGGGAAGGAAAATCCCCCCCCCCAAGCCTTCACGTTTGCAATCTTCCCCACGCGTTCACGTAGATCAACCTTGCTGCTCCCAAGTTTCCCCTTCGCGATCGCGAAGCACTATGATACACCAACAAAACCCAACTAACTCTACAAGTCTCAAAATGGTCCGAAATCAATTTGAAAGTCACCCCATCCCCCAGGCTTCAATATGAATATTTACACAAGTGTAATAACATCATAAAAACTCATTCGCTCACTAAAATCATAAAAATAATATCAAATATCAAGAATTGATCATTAAAGCTCAAGATTTTTCAAAGTTTGAAACTCATTTTTCAACTTTTCGCATAACGCGCGAAACGCCCTCGGGTCTCCAGGAATCCTGAACAAGCATGCGTACATGTACAAAAATATCATACGAACCTACCGAAATCCTCAAGACACCGATCCAAGGTCGTTTACCAAGAACGTTGACCTTTTTTTTCTTCTTCAAAGTTTCACATAAACTTTCTGAAAATGACACGGACCACGCACGTAAGTCATATAACATCAAATGAATATATGAGAAGTCTCGAAACATAAAAATAAAGGCCAGTACTCAAAGCGGCCTAATAGGTCGTCACAAGTCCACTTAGAAGCAAGAAGGGGTTGAATTGTATCTTGCATGATTTTCGCGAATTCAAAGTTCCTAATTGTTTTAACTAAATAAACAAACACCAACAGAAACTGAAGTGCAGAATTAAACAACACCATAATTTTTACATGAAAAATCTCCTTGCTCGAGGGAGTAGAAACCATGACATACCCTCGCAGGATTTGCCTCAAAATTTCAATAAATTCAAAGAGAAGTTTTATGTTACAACTCTATAACCAAGAAGGCTAATTCTAGTATCCTTCCCCTACAATCAACTCAATTCTATCTAACCTTCCCAAATTATCTCTAGCCTGGGAAGCGAATACAAAAACTCAAAGTTTCTGTGCTAACCTATGATTACACTTCCTATAAGTAAATATCTTATAATTTGGAACAATGAACTCAATCTAAAAAACTAAAGAACTTTGGAAACTTCGTCTTTGGGAACATGTTATTTTAGTTGAGCAGTTTGAATCTCCAAGAGCACCTTCTTGCCGAGATAGCTATCATCAAGGAAATATACTTGATTTGTGTGAATAGCGTTAGGCATGAACACTAGTAGTATGTGGCCTCTTTGTATAATTGTAAGGTTTACCAAAAATCTTCTCTATTTAATACTCCAGAACCTAGAGTATGTCGGTTAAGGAAACCCTTTTCAACTTTGATTTGGTTTCCATATTTGTTTCCAACTCCTCAAACCTTTTCTCTAATGAAAGAATTTCCATAATTATTGAATTCTTCTTTAACATGAATTCCTCCCGCCAATTTTTTCTTTCTAGTACGCGCACAAGTCTTCTTTATGGAATCCAACTACACATGTATTTGTACATACCGCATCTTATCAGATATCTGCAATTGTCTGCTTCGACCTAGTTCATTTATCTTCTACATATCATATCTTCATACCAGTTTAGTAGCATAGTAATATGTCCAGGAAACCTAGTTATTTCAACATAATCAATTCTTGTTTGTTAATGATATCACACTATAATTACGTTTTTTATGACATTACTTGCCTTACTTTTTTGGTGTATTGATGCTAACTTGTGCGACATTTGAGTTTATGAATATGAAGTGGTAAAAATTTGCATGAAATAATACCTAGAAGCTACAAAATAGAGTACAAAAAGAAAACATTACAAGACATAGAAAAGTTGGCATCCATAACAGTGCAAGGCCATATATACTCACGGCCTTATACAACACACGTCATTATCGAACGTGCTAAAGTTGGCACTACTGACGGCGTGATGCACTGTAATTTTGGTGCCTCTGACGGTGTCCTCGTGCTGACGAGGTCTATTATATACTCTTTTGTTTCCTCCTCAGTTTTGGACATGAACACTTTAACCCTACCTTATAAATACCTCTTAAAGTTAGTTTTTGGAGGGTTGGACATCATTGAAGAGGTGAAACACAGTGGGAACGTTTGGAAGCACCAAACCACAAGAGTTTTTGTTCCGTTCTTCCTTAATCTATATTTTAATAATTTTAAATATTACCATGATTGTTATCATGGCTATGCGTAGCTAAACTTATATCTTTAATTTTATTGAACCTATTGAAGGACGAACTGCCATAATATGTGAATATAATTTTGCCGTTGGACTTGTCTACGATTTCAACTACATGCTTAATTTAGTTAGTTGAATAAGTATCGATTAGCGATGCCTATATAGTGAGTATTACTTGAAAAAGAATACATTTTTAGTTGATTATTGAACAACGTACTCTGAAAGTTGTATGAGAAATCAATACGGCGGGCTTAAAGGTGGATTTAGAGATATCAAAATCTTGACGTGATTATAGTGAGCGGTAAGAGAAAGTGCAACTAGCGTAACTCGAGAGCGTGCATCCGTAAATTATTGTAGTTACTTGAGAGAGAATTACAATAACGAAGCACTCATAATCCATAGTGAGTAATATGCAAAATTACAGGAGATATAGCGGGGAGGATTCCGATAATTGGAGAGATCATAACTCTATGCTATCTCAATCTTGTCATCAAACCTATTTGTGATAATTTACTGAGTTTACTTGTTGCTCATTCTTAGTTTCTAAACAACAACCATTGTTATTTGCAATTTCTGAAGATTGATAATTTAATCTATGCAAGAAAATTAGTTGTAATTTATAGGTTAATTCCCTGTGAGATTCGACTTCGAACTATAAAGTTGGATTATATTTGCAATAATCGCTAGTCTTTTTATTAGGCATAGTTGGGCGTGATCAAATTTTGGCGTTATTGCCGCAATATTTGGTGTGTTGCCAGAGAATTAATTGTGTAAGTTATTACTACTAGAAGTATTACTCTTAGTTTAGTCAATTTCTTAATTAAAAAAACTCTTAATTCATTGAAACATTTGTGATCTTTTGTGTCGCAATTGTATGCCTAGAAACTCCTCAAAAATTGGTGAATTGTTTGAAGCATTACCGGAACCTAAGAAAGCTTTCAGGGCATTGAATCGGGCAAATAGGAGCAACAAACAACAACAAAAATCAAAATTAATTGAAATTAAAATTTAAATGGGTGATGTCGAGAATAACAACGGGAGTAATATAAATAATTAAGGTGACCCAAACAATAGAGCTAAGTAACATCTTGTGCTGAAACCTGCTTTATATATTGGGTTGAATCAATCGCTGACAATCTAACAACTATAATTGCAGTCCCTCTGATACAATCAAAAACATTTCAAATCACGAACAGATGTTGCACCTATTGCAGAATAAGGAACTGTTCTCTAGGTCTTACCTTGAAAAACCACAACAACACTTCACAAATTTCTTGTTAATTTGTGTCGCTCAAAGGCAACCAAATATAACACCGGAAGCAATTCTATTATTATTGTTTCCATTCTTTGTGACTAGACAAGCACAGATTTGGCTCAATTCGCTCCCATTCAACTCCGTAACCACATGGGAGGAATTGGTCAAGCTATTTTGGAACAAGTTCTATACACCTAATTAGAATGCAAAGCAAAATGATGAGATATTACAGTTCAGATAGAAATAGAAACCGATGGAAACTTTGCAGAAAACTTTGGAAAGATTCAAAAGGATGTTGGTGAAGTGTCCACACCATGACATTCCAAATCAGATATTAGGACAGAGGTTTTACATGGGTTTGGTGACAGTCAGAAGGCGAATGTTGATGCTTCAATAGGTGGAGTGTTCTTAAGCAAATGATTCATAGAGTGTAAAATTCTTTTTGACAAGATGGCTTAAATTGAGGCTGGATGATGCGGTACACGACCCTCATCTTAGTTGTTCATTCAGTTGCTCTCGACCCAAACAATACAAATGTTGAAAACATTGCCACTCTGATGACCCAGATGAGTTTGTTGACAAAGGAAATTGATAATATAGGCACAAAGTAGGTTCATCTTGTAGACATAAAAATTAGAGGACTATGTACCGTACAGATTAATTAGCTATATGTCTGCTTGTGGAGTGGTGATGGTGATAACCAGAGATTCACAAAGGATATGAATTATGTGAACAATTATGGGGGACATAGACATGTAGACAATAGTGGTGATGACAGAACCAGCAATGCAGACCCATCCAATAATAGTATAATAAACAACCACAGGGTCTGATGGTGCCTTACTAGAGAAAACCAGGGTATAATCAACATCAACAACAAAAATTTGTCTATCAACAACACCACCACCAATAACAACAATAATAACAACAACAAGTGGATAGGCAAGAAAATAGAAACATGGCCGAAATCAAGGGTATGTTGTAGCAGATTACTGGGTCTAATGGAAAATGCGAAAAGAAGATAAATGCACATGATTGAGCCAATTAAAAGCATCGAAACACAGTTAGCTCAGTAGTCGGTGGAACTTAATAATAGACCACAAGGAACTCTACATGTAGACAGTAACTCTAATCTAAAAAATCAAAATCTAAACCAGTTAATGACAACGAGTCTCGAGAATAGAAGAGATCTTGATAAAGAGTAAGAAATTACTCA
The DNA here is from genome assembly GCA_005239505.1 of Nicotiana paniculata. Taxonomy (NCBI): domain Eukaryota; kingdom Viridiplantae; phylum Streptophyta; class Magnoliopsida; order Solanales; family Solanaceae; genus Nicotiana; species Nicotiana paniculata. The sequence goes on from ML346533.1 coordinate 44,744, forward strand.
AACTAGCAGGAAAACTATGCAGCCTAAGTCAGTTCCACTTAAAATTGATGAGTCGATTGAATTGATAGAGGTGGTAATTCAACAAGTACAAGGTGATAAGGGTAAAGAGAAAGAAGTTGAATAGACTCCAAAAGAAGTTCGGGAAAAGGTGCATGAGGATAAAAATACAGAGGTGAGTGGCCAGAAGCAACGCCTGTCGCCATTCCTCTAAAGGTTACAAGCATAAGAAAGATGATCAATACAAAAAATTCATGGAAATGCTAAGGCAAATTCATTTGAATATTCCTATGATAGTTGCTTTGAGGGAAATGCAAGGCTATGCAAAAGTGATGAAGGATCTGATGTCGAGAAAGTTTGACTTACAGGACCGCTCTACTGTGACTTTCACTCAAAATTGTAGTGCCGTAGTGACAAAGCCTATGGATCTAAAGTTGTCTGACCCCGGCATAATTATCACAATCCCATGCATAATTGGAAGTTATGCTTTTGCTAAAGTATTGTGCGACTTGGTAGCGAATATTAATGTAATGACTCTGCTGGTCGTTCCAAGAAGTTTAACTCCATTTTCCCCATTTCTGCTTCATTATATGTGGTTCAGATTTATTGCGTTGTGTTAGATTGGTTGGCTCGGGTTCAGAGCGATTTTTGGAAAGAAATGAGATACTTAGTCTCTTATCTTGGTTCAATAGTAGAAAAGTCAACCGAAAGTTGACTTATTGGCAAATGACCTCGGAATACAGATTTTATGGTTCAAATAGCATCGTGGGGTGATTTGGGACTTAGGAGTGTGTTCAGAATAGGGTTTTGATGTCCGGTGTAGAATTAGGCTTGAATTGGCGAATGTTAGTTTTTGGTAATTTTCGGTCGGCAGTGAAAAATAGGCTATCGGGGTCGAAATTGAATTTCGAGAGTTGGAGCAAGTTTGTAATGTCATTTTGGATATGTGTGCAAATTTTCAGGTCAATCGGATGTGTTTTGGATGGTTTCGGCATTGTTGGCGGAATTTAGAAGTTTCAAAGTTCATAGGCTTGAATTCGATATAATTTTGGTGTTTTTGCGTTGTTTTTGGTGTTTCGAAGGCTGGCTAAGTTTGAATGAAGCTATGGGGTGTGTTGGTAAGTTTGGTTGGGGCCCCGAGGGGCTCGAGATTGATTTCGGATGGTTGGCGGAGGTTTGAACTTGGGAAATTTGCAGCAAATAGCCGCTGGTGTAAAGTTGCTGGTGTGGCCGCACCTACGGATGGGTAGAGGTAGGTGCGATGCAGCAGGTGTGAAGCATGGGCGGGATCGCAGGTGCGAGGTTTGGACTATTAGTGAGATTACGCAGGTGCGCACCTGGGACCGCTGCTGCGAGTCCGCAGGTGCGAGGAAAGGTCTGCAGGTGCGGATTAACTGGGTAGAATAGTATAAAAGAATGCCTCCGCAAAATTTTTGTTATTCTTCTATTGTTGCATGCGGGTGGAGCTTGTTTGAGAGAAAATTGAAGAAGGTGTTCGAGGGTCTTCAGTAGAGGTACGTTCCCGGGCTATATAACTCGTTTCTATACTATTTTGTTCGGATTAGGCTTGTAATTTGATGAATTAAAGTGGAAAAAGTTGGGGAAAATGGGGAGGAAGATTGGAAATTCTTTTGGTGATTTGAGTGGGCAATTATGGTCCGATTGTGGAGTTTTTGGTATGTATAGAATCGTGGGAGGATGAGGATTCTAGTGATCTAAATTTTATTGAATTCCAAGGCATGGGCCTGAGGCTCGATTTTTGCCGAATTTCGAGAAATGTGTTACAATTTATGTCTTTTGATTGGGTTTTGTTCTGTTAGCGTGTATTGATGATGTTAATCTGATTTTTGGTTAGATTCGGAGCATTTGGGAGCCAATTCGAGGGGCAAGCGTATCACGGAGTAGCTTTTGTGCTGTTTTGAGGTAAGTAACGATTGTAACTCTAAGCCTGAGGGTATGACACCCCGTTATCTGTTATTGTGTTGATAAATAAGGTGACGCACATAATAGGTGACGAGCGTGGGGGCGTGCACCGATAGGGATTGTGACTTGGTCCGTCCCGTAGCGACTATTAAGCCGCGTATTCGATTTGACCCCTTATGACATTCTGTCTTTCAGAAGTTTATACTTGTTTATGGGCTGTGAGCCATGTTTGGGGCCTTGTGCCGAACTGTTTAGACCCTCATGGGTATTTTCCATGATTGGGGCCTTGTGCCGACCTGTTTAGACCCTCAGAGGTACTTTTACACTATTTTTACACTATCTTGATAGAACAATTGTGAACTCAGTCATGTTTTCGACTTGTTGTTATTTTCACTGTTATCACACTGCTTGAAAAACTCTGAAAAGTATTTTGGGCTGAGTCTCGTGATTCGAGAGGAATTTCCCAAGTGGCTTGTGAGGGTGACTGAGTCAGGCCGAGAGCCGAGTATGTGCAGATAGCTATGGATCGGACTGCACGCCGCAACAATATATATGTGTGTTAGGCCAAGTGCCGAGTATGTGAGGACAGTTATGAGTATATATGTAATGAGGCCGAGAGTGAGTATATGAGGGCAGTTATGAGTATATATGTAATGAGGCCGAAGGCCGAGTATATGAGGGCAGTTATCAGTATATATGGTTTAGGTCGAGCACCGAGTAAGTGAGGATAGTTATGGGACGGGCTGCGCGCCTCAGCAATATATATGTTATATATTACATATGGATCAGGCTGCACACCGCAGTAATATGTACATTATGTATGAATCGGGTTGCACGCCGCAGTAATATATATGTATTATATGTGGATCGGGCTACACACCGCAGCAATATATATGTATTATATATGGATCAGGCTGCACGCCGCAAAATATATATATATATATATATATATATATATATATATATATATATATATATATATATATATATATATATANGGGCTGCACGACGCAGCAATAGAGCGCTTGGGCTGAAGGACCCCCTCTAGGAGTCTGTACACCCCAGTGAGCGCAGTCGACTATTATATGGATCGGGCTGTAATGACCCTGCCGGTCGTTCCGAGAAGTTTAGCCCCGTTTTCCCCGTTTTCGCTTCATTATATGTGGTTCAGCTTCATTGCTTTGTGTTAGATTGGTTGGCTTGGGTTCAGAGCGATTTTTGGAAAGAAATGAGACACTTAGTCTCTTATCTTGGTAAAATAGTGGAAAAATCAACCGAAAGTTGACTTATTGGTAAATGAACTCGGAATGTGGATTTTATGTTTCGGATAGCTTCGTGGGGGTGATTTGGGACTTAAGAGTGTGTTCGGAATGTGGTTTTGATGTCCGCTGTAGAATTAGGCTTGAGTTGGCAAAATTTAGTTTTGGAGATTTCCGGTCGGCAGTGGAAAATAGGCTATCGGGGTCAGAATTGAATTACGACAGTTGGAGCAGGTTCGTAATGTTATTTTGGATATGTGTGCAAATTTTCAGGTCAATCGGATGTGTTTTGGATGGTTTCGGCATTGTTGGAGGAATTTAGAAGTTTCAAAGTTCATAGGCTTGAATTCGATGTAATTTAGGTGTTTTTGCGTTGTTTTTGGTGATTCGGAAGCTCGACTAAGTTTGAATGATGCAATAGGGCGTGTTGGTACGTTCTGGTGGGGTCCCGAGGGGCTCGGGGATTGATTTTGGATGGTTGGCGGAGGTTTGAACTTGGGAAATTTCAGCAAATAGCTGGGTGTTAAGTTGTTGGTGTGGCTGCACATGTGGATGAGCAGCCGCGGTGCGAAGCATGGGCCGCATCTGTGAAGCCGCAGGTGTGAAAAAGTGATCGCATGTGCGAGGTTTGGACTGTTAGTGAGATTTTCCAGGTGCGCACCTGGGACCGCAGGTGCGAGGAAAGGTGCGCATGTGCGGATTAACTGGGCAGAATAGTATAAAAGAATGCCTCCGCAAAATTTTGGTTATTCTTCCATTGTTGCATGCGGGTGGAGCTTAGTTGAGAGAAAATTGAAGAAGGTGTTCGAGGGTCTTCAGTGGAGGTAAGTTCCCGGGTTATATAACTCGTTTCTATGCTATTTTGTTCGGATTAGGCTTGTAATTTGAAGAATTAAAGTGGAAAAAGTTGGGGAAATTGGGGTAGAAGATTGGAAATTCTTTTGGTGATTTGAGTGGGCAATTATGGTCCGATTGTGGAGTTTTTGGTATGTATAGAATCGTGGGAGAATGAGGATTCCAGTGATGTAAATTTTATTGAATTCCGAGGCGTGGGCTTGGGGCTCAATTTTGGCCGAATTTTAAGAATTGTGTTAAAATTTATGTCTTTCGATTGGCTTTTGTTCCGTTAGCATGTATTGATGATGTTAATCTAATTTTTGGTTAGATTCGGAGCATTTGGGAGCCAATTCGAGGGGCAAGCGCATCACGGAGTAGCTTTTGGGCTGTTTTGAGGTAAGTAATGATTGTAACTCTAACCCTGAAGGTATGGCACCCCGTTATCTGTTATTGTGTTGAGAAATAAGGTGACGCACATGCTAGGTGACGAGCGTGGGTCATGCACCGATAAGGATTTTGACTTAGTCCATCTCGTAGCAACTATTAAGCCGCGTATTCGATTTGAAACCTTACGACATTCTGTCTTTCAGAAGTTTATACTTGTTTATGGGTTGTGAGCCATGTTTGGGGCCTTGTGCCGACTGTTTAGACCCTCAGGGGTATTTTACATGATTGGGGCCTTGTGCCGACCTATTTAGACCCTCAGAGGTACTTTTACACTATTCTTACATTATCCTGATAGAAAAATTGTGAACTCAATCATGTTTTCGAGTTGTTGTTATTTTCACTATTATCACACTGCTTGAAAAACTCAGAAAAGTATTTTGGGATGAGTCCCGTGAGTCGAGAGGAATTGCCCAAGTGGCTTGTGAGGGTTACTGAGTCAGGCCGAGAGCCGAGTATGTGAGGATAGCTATGGATCGGGCTGCACGCCGAAGCAATATACATGTGTGTTAGGCCAACTGCCAATTATGTGAGGACAATTATGAGTATATATGTAATGAGTCCGAGAGCCGAGTATATGAGGGTAGTTATCAGTATATATGTAATGAGGCCGGGGGTCGAGTATATGAGGGCGGTTATCAGTATATATGTGTTAGGCCGAGTGCCGAGCAGGTGAGGATAGTTATGGGACGGGCTGCATGCCGCAACAATATATATGTTATATATTACATGTGGATCGAGCTGCACACCGCAACAATATATACATTATGTATGGATCGAGCTGCACGCCGCAACAATATATATGTATTATATGTGAATTGGGATGCACGTCGCAGCAATATATATGTATTATATATGAATCGGGTTGCACGCCGCAACAATATATATATATATATATATTGGATCGGGATGCACGCCCGCAGCAATAGAGCGCTTGGGCTGAAGGAGCCCCTCTAGGAGCCTGTACACCCCTAGTGAGCGCATTCGACTATTATATGGATCAGGTTGTACGCCGCAGCAATATACATTATATATATCGGGCTGCGCCACAACAATATATATATATATATATATATATATATATATATATATATATATATATATATNACTCAACACTCTCACTCATCAGGTACCATATATCAATTGCTGCAGCGTACAGATATATATATATATATATATATATATATATCTGTACGCTGCAGCAATTGATATATGGTACCTGATGAGTGAGAGTGTTGAGTGTGAGCACTGACTTATGAGAGTAGAGTCACGAGTGACTTAGAGGCTTGCCCACGAGGCTTTATTGTGAGTGATACTGTGCCTGAGGGGCTTATATTTTATGAAACTACTGATTTTTTCACTCTTCTTTACACTGAGCCTCTGATGATAAATGTTTTTATACGAGATTTTTTGTAACGACCCGACCGGTCATTTTACGTTATCGGACCCCGTTCCCCTAAATTAAACTTCCCATAGTGGCATTTTATGATTTATGACTTGCAAGGACTGGTGGTCCGGGATTCAGAGTTGTTTTGAGTGCAATAGGAACAATTGGTTCCTTAAGGTTGGCCTTTAAGGCCAAGATTGACTTCGGTCAACATTTTGAATAAACAACCCCGGAATCAAGTTTCATCGGTTCCGTTAGCTTCGTGTGATGATATCGGACTTGGGCGTATGTTCGGATTTTTTTTTCTGATGACCCAGGGGCGTTTCGACACCCAATATTGAAATAAGAAGTTCCTTAAACTCATATTTTGGTTTGGGACGTGTTTTTGTGTTGTTGAGGTCCGAACGGAATTTAGAGATTGGGAATAGTTCCGTTATGTTAATTATGACTTGCCTGCAAAATTTGAGGTCATTCCGAGTTGTATAGGTCGGTTCGGCGCGTTGTGAGCAAAGTCTAGGAAACTGAAAATTTCTAAGTTTGGTTCTTGGGGTTTGGGGGTGTGATTTTGAATTTTAGCGTTGTTTTGGGTGTTCCGAAGGCTCAAGCGAGTCCGTATTATTATTTGGGACTCGTTGGTATATTTGGATTAGGGATCGGCTGGGCCCAGGTGCCTCCCGGGCACCTAACGAGGCCAAAACCCAGCTAAAACAACTACTGGTGCAACTGTTGCTGGTGTGACTGCAGGTGTGGGACCGCTCCTGCGGTCCCAGCCTCGCAGGTGCAAAAATCGAGGGGGGTCCCAGCCTTCGCAGGTGCGGAACCCTTTCCGTAGGTGCGGAAAACCTTCCGCTGGTGCGATTCCCAGCCCCCTCGCCAATTTTCGCAGGTGCGGTCATGTCCTCGGTGTTGCGGGACCGCACCTTCGTCGCAGGTGCAGAAACCACTGGAGGCAGACCCCTTTAAATGTGTAAAACACGGGATTTTATTCATTTTTCACATGCACAACCTCCATTAGAGGACCTCCAAGTTAGAGCAGCACCCCCACGACCTAAGTAGTGCCAAGGTAAGTAATTCCTCTCTATTTTCCTAAATCATTACATGAAATTCAACTAGAGTTGATTACTAAAAACATCAAAAATCAAGAATTGGGTAGTACAAGTTAAGGCTCTTAAGAATTTGATAAACCGCCAAATGTTAGCAATGCATTCCAGAAATAATGACGTAATTATGATCCTTAGGCTTCGGGTGAGTGATCCCTTCGAGAATTTTCGTAATCCGAGCGTGTGGGCCCGGGGTTGGATTTTTAGAATTTCTCATAAATGTCGAATTTTGGGTAAATTAGAGTAGTTTCCTTACTTTGAGCACACATTGATGTTATTAAACTATATTTGGCTAGTTGCGAACCGTCGAGGGTAGATTTCATAGCTTCGGGCACATCCTTGATCCGAGGGGTGATTTCGTCACAAGGTGAGTCTCTTTTCCAACATTGTAAGGGGGAAATGTCCCCATAGGTTCCTTGTTTGCAATGTATACATGTTGTTGGGGCGCGTACGTACCAAGTGACGAGAGTCCGTACGTGGTGACTATATTGCTATATCGAGTAGCTTTAGGACTCACGAGCATGCCACTATGTGCCTTATTTGTACCTGTTATGTGATAAGAGTTGAAATTATTGTTGAGTTGTTATGGAAACATGAAACCTTATGATTTGGATCCCAGTTGGCTATTCGTGGTATTGACACAGTCCTGTTGAGTTCACTGTTGATTTGGTCGAGTCAGCACACGAGTCGCAGGGATGATGCGCGATCTTGGGATAGCTTATTATTGTTATTATCAAGTCAGCACACGAGTTGCAGGGATGATGCGCGATCATGGGATAGCTTATTACTATTATCGAGTCAGCACACGAGTCGCAGGGATGATGCGCGATTGTGGGATAGCTTATTATATCGAGTCAGCACGCGAGTCGGAGGTATGATTCGCGATCGTGGGATAGCTTATGACCTCAGTCCCTATGACCACCCTTATGAATCTGGCCGGTTGTCTTATCCTGGTATGTGTATGATCACTTGAGTTTTGAGTCGCTTAATAAAAGTTGGAGTGTCAGGTATTGGTTAAGAGAGGATTTTGGTACCTTGTATTCCCCTTTCAACTATTATCTATTTTTCGTTATTTGCTGTATACTTGTTGCTCGCTATTTTTCCATGCCTATTATTTTAGCCATATTTCGTCATATATTATATTGCTGGACCTTAGTGAGTATCTAGTCGACGTCTCGTCACTACTCTTTCGAGTTTGGGCGGAATACTCACTGGGTACATATTTATTATGTACTCATGCTGCACTTCTTCTTCTTTTTCTTCTTTTGTACTTGACTGTACAGGTTAGGAGGCTGTTACATCTGATTATCAGGACGATGTTAGATACTGACTGGGCTAAGTCGACTTCGCGGTGAGCTGTTCTTCCTGACGATCTGGCAGCACCCTAGAGTTTCCTTTTGTCACTTTCCCGTTTATATCATTCAGACTATGGGATTGTATATACATATATTGTCCTTGTATATTTAGATAGTTCCCGTGATACTCGTGACACTAGTTCCTCGCACACACTTGCGTATATTTTGGGTTTAGGGCTGTATATTCATACATATGCTTATCTTTTGGCTCATGTATCAGATGTCTTTATATTTATGTCACATGCTATTATCATGTTAATAAATGCTTAAAACTGGTAAAAGTTGGAATAATTAATCACATGGGAAGGGTAACACTTAGTGTAATTTATGTTGGCTTGCCTAACCCCGTTGTTGGGCGCCATCACGACCCATGGGGGAATTTAGGTCGTGACAACGTGGTATCAGAGCACTAGGTTCACGTAAGTCTCACGAGTCCCGTGCGAACCCAGTAGAGTCTTACGGATCGGTACGGAGACGTCTGTACTTATCTTCAGGAGGCTACAGGGTGTTAGGAAACCTCTACTTTTTCTTACTCTATCATGCAACCTATGATTTACTAATTTCATTATTCTATTCTCTCACAGATGGTGAGGACGCGTGCATCTCATGTTCCTGATCTGGGAGAGGGTGTCGCCCCCGCTGCTCGAGGTCGTGGTAGGGGCAGGGGTAGGTCACCTGCCCGTGGTAGGGGACGAGAGCGTCCTAGAGCTATACCAGTCCTGCCACCAGAGGACCCTATATTAGAGGAGCAGGATGAGGTGCCTCCAGCAGATCCGGCACCCGTAGATTTTATGACGGCGCCAGGCTTTCAGGAAGCCATGGGCCGTATGATGAGATTCATGGACACCATGTCCCAGGCTATTTTATTTCCAGAAGATCCTGTCACTTCACAGGCGGGAGGGGGAGCCCAGAACCCTACTGCCTAGGCCGCAGGTCCGACAACAGCATTACCTCCCACCCCAGGTACACTGCCCGTGGATGATTCCCAACATGTAGCAGAAGCACCGGAGCCCAGACCAGTGGTGGGTGGTGATCATCATAAGATGTTAGACTGATGGATCCACTTACGCCTTCCAGTCTTCGGGGGTGAGCAAGGTGAGGATGCCCAGGATTTCATTGATAGGTGCAGGGATAGACTTCACAACATGGGGATCCTAGCGTCCCATGGAGTGGATTTCACTGCTTTCCAGTTAGAGGGCAGAGCTCGCAGGTGGTGGCAGTCTTATATTCTCAGCAGGCCGGCCGATTCTCCTACTATCACTTGGGAGCAGTTCACACATATGTTCTTGGATAGATATATTCCACCCTTTGAGAGGGAGGAGTTGAGGGGTCAGTTTGAGCGGTTAGAGCAGGGGCAGATGTCCGTGATGGATTATGAGGCTAGATTTTCAGATCTGTCACGCCATGCTCTTATGATATTACCCACCGATGCAAAGAGAGTTCGGAGGTTTGTGGCAGGGTTGCATCCAGGTATTAGGTCCACCATGGTTCGAGAGGTGGAGATAGGTACCCCGTACCAGCTTGTGGTCGAGATAGCTCGACGGATTGAGGGATACTGAATGAGGAGCAAGGTCAGCAGGACAAGAGGGCCAGATTTACAGGTGATTTCAGGGGTGCTCCAGCTAGGGGCAGGGGTCAGTTTGGAGGCAGTCGGTCCGGCAGGCCTTCATATGCAGCACCTCCACCACCTCCCCGAGGTGTCCCAGTTAGACCCCAGTTCAGTGCCATGTCGTAGCGCTCCTATCGACCTCCAGTTATTCAGGGTTCTCCCAATGGTCATTCCAGTCATCAGAGATCTTTTGATCCTTATTTCAGTGTTATGCCTGAGGGCTCGCATCGCCCTCCGGCCATTCAGGATTCTTCTTCGGGTCAGCAGGATATGTCACTTATGAGGTTCTTCGAGTGTGGGAACTTAGGCCATATGGAAGGATTGTCCCAACTATCGGGGCAAGGCCGTGCATAGAGTCACCAGCCCATGATTTCAGCACCAGCAGTTCGACTGCCTAGAGGTAGGGGTCAGGTTGGCAGGGGCTGTCCTAGAGGGGGAGGCCACTCCAGAGGGGGTCAGTAAGCTCCAGCTCGTTCTGAGGGAGCTCAGCCTTCAGGTGCTCCAGCCAGGTTTTATGCCATTTCGGCCAGATCAGATGCATTGTCTTCATTGATGACATTTTGATTTACTCCCGTAGCCTGGGGGAGCACGAGCAGCATTTGAGAGTTGTGCTCCAGACCTTGCGAGAACAGAAGCTATATGCCAAGTTCTCCAAGTGTGAGTTTTGGTTGGATTCCGTGGCATTTTTGGGGCATGTGGTATCTGGAGAGGGTATCAAGGTTGATCCTCAGAAGATCGAGGCAGTTCAAAGTTGGTCGCGTCCTACTTCAGCTACTAAGATCAGGAGCTTCTTGGGCCTAGCAGGTTATTATCGCCGATTTGTGGAGGGTTTCTCTTCTATTGCATCTCCATTGACTAGATTGACTCAGAATAATGCCCCGTTTCGATGGTCTGACGAGTGTGAGGCGAGCTTTCAGAAGCTCAAGGCAGCATTGACCTCAGCGCCAGTTCTAGTATTGCCATCCGGTTCTGCGAGGGTACATGATATTTTGTGACGCTTCACGCGTTGGCTTGGGGTGCGTGTTGATGTAGGAGGGGAGATTTATTGCTTATGCTTCTTGCCAGCTGAAGATTCATGAGAAGAATTACCCTGTGCATGATTTGGAGTTGGCGACGATTGTTCATGATCTTAAGATCTGGAGGAACTATTTGTATGGAGTGTCCTGTGAGGTTTATACCGACCAACGCAACTTTTAGCACTTATTAAAACAGAAGGATCTTAATTTGAGGCAGCGCAGATGGCTTGAGTTGTTGAAGGATTATGATATCACCACTTTTTATCACCCGGGCAAGGCTAATGTGGTGGCAGATGCTTTGAGCCGGAAGGCTGAGAGTATGGGTAGCTTGGCTTATATTGCAGCAGAGGAGAGTCCTCTAGCCTTGGACATTAAGTCCTTGTCCAATCGCTTGGTGAGATTAGATCTTTCAGAGCCTCGTCGAGTTTTGGCACATGTGGTTGCCCAGTCTTCATTATTGGGAGAGATTAAGGCCCGATAGCTCTATGATCCATGCTTGGCAGAGCTTCAGGAGACAGTGGTTCAGGGTATGGTAAAGGAGGTTACTAATGGCGAGGATGGTGTTGTGAGACTTCAGGGCCGCTTATGTGTTTCTAATGTTGATGTTCTGGGGGAGAGGATTCTAGAGGAGGCACACAAATCTCGATATTCTATTCACCCTGGTGCTATGAAGATGTATCGTGATTTGAAGCAGCATTTCTGGTGGAGGCGAATGAAGAAGGATATTGTGGAGTATGTGACTAGGTGCCTTAATTTCCAGCAGGTTAAATATGAGCACCAGAGGCCAGGAGGCCTACTTTAGTAGATGCCCATTCCTGAGTGGAAATGGGAGCGCATTGTTATGGACTTCGTGGTTGGGTTGCCTCGGACTTCGTGGAAGGTTGACAAGGTTTGGGTCATTGTGGATAGATTGACCAAATTGGCGCATTTCATTCCAGTGGCTACTACATATCCATCGGAGAGGTTGGCCCAGATCTACATTCAGGAGATAGTCCGGTTGCATGGTATGCCAGTGTCTATCATATCAGATCGAGGCCCTCAGTTCACCTCTCATTTCTGGAGAGAATGCATAGTGAGATGGGCACCAGATACACCTCAGCACAACATTTCATCCCCAGACTGATGGTCAGTCGGAGCGTACAGTTCAGATATTGGAGGACATGCTCAGGGCATGTGTGATTGATTTCGGGGGTCAGTGGGACCATTTCTTGCCTTTGGCCGAGTTTGCTTCCAATAATAGTTATCAGTCCAGCATTGAGATGGCACCATTTCAGGCTTTTTATGGTCGGCGATGTTGTTCCCCTATAGGGTGGTTTGAGCCTAGCGAGGCTAAGTTATATTTCACCGACCTGGTGAGGGATGCCTTGGAGAAAGTGAAGTTGATTCAGGAGAGACTCCGTACAGCACAGTCCAGACAGAAGAGTTACGCAGATCAGAGGGCGCGTGATGTATCATTTATTGAGGGAGATAGGGTCCTGTTGAAGGTTTCTCTTATGAAGGGTATTATGAGTTTTGGGAAGAAGGGCAAGTTGAGCCCAAGGTTTATAGGTCCATTCGAGGTGTTGAGGCGAGTTGGGGAGGTTGTTTATGAGCAGGCTTTGCCTCCCAGCTTACCAGGAGTTCACCTAGTATTTCATGTATCCATGCTCTGGAGGTACCACACTGACTTCTCTCATGTGGTCGATTTCAACACTATTCAGTTGGATGAAAGGTTGGGCTATGAGGAGGAGCCAATTTCTATTGTTGATAGACAAGACCGCCAGTTGAGGTCCAACAGAGTTTCTGCCGTAAAGGTCCAGTGGAGGGGCCAACTAGTTAAGGAGCCGACCTGGGAGTCCGAGGAGGACAGGCGAAGCAGAACACTTATTCAGCACTTCAGGTAAGATTCTAGACTCGTTCGAGGGCGATCATTTGTTTAAGAGGTGGAGAATGTAACGACCCGACCGGTCATTTTGCGTTATCGGACCGCGTTCCCATAAATGAAACTTCTCATAACGGCATTTTTTGATTTATGACTTGCGAGGACTGGTGGTCCGGGATTCGGAGGTGTTTTTGAGTGCAATAGGAACAATTGGTTCTTTAAGGTTGGCCTTTAAGGCCAAGTTTGACTTCAGTCAACATTTTGGATTACCGAACCCGGAATCGAGTTTCGTCGGTTCCAGTAGCTTCGTGTGATGATTTCGGATTTGAGCGTATGTTCCGAGACCGGAAATAGTTCCACTATGTTAATTATGACTTTCCTGCAAAATTTGAGGTCATTCCGAGTTGTATAGGTCGGTTCGGCGCGTTGTGAGCGAAGTCTAGAAAACTGAAAATTTCTAAGTTTGGTTCTTGGGGGTTGGGGGTGTGATTTTGAGTTTTAGCATTGTTTTGGGTGTTTTGAAGGCTCAAGAAAGTCCGTATTATGATTTGGGACTCATTGGTATATTTGGATTAGGGCTCGGGTGGGCCCAGGTGCCTCCCAGGCACCTAACAACGCCAAAAACCAGCTAAAACAACTGCAGGTGCAGCTGTTGCTGGTGTGACCGCAGGTGCGGGACCGCTCCTGCGGTCCCAGCCTCGCATGTGCAAAAATCCAGGGGGCCCCCAGCCTTCGTAGGTGCGGAACCCTTTCCACAGGGGCGAATCCGCAGGTGCGGAAAACCTTCCGCTGGTGCGATCCCCAGCCCCCTCGCCAATTTCGGCGGGTGCGGTCATGTCCTCGCTGGTGGGGGACCGCAGGTGCGGTCCCTTGGTCGCAGGTGAGGAGACCACTGGAGGCAGACCCCTTTAAATATCTAGAACATGGGATTTTTTTCATTTTTCACATGCACAACCTCCATTAGAGGACCTCCAAGTTAGAGCAGCACCCCCACGACCTAAGTAGTGCCAAGGTAAGTAATTCCTCTCTATTTTCCTAAATCTTTACATGGAATTCAACTAGAATTGATTACTAAAAACATCAAAATCAAGAATTGGGTGGTACAAGTTAGGGCTCTTAAGAATTTGATAAACCTCCCAATGTTAGCTATGCATTCCAGAAATAATGACGTAATTATGATCCTTAGGCTTCGGGTGAGTGATCCCTTCGAGAATTTTCGTAATCCGAGCGTGTGGGCCTGGGGTTGGATTTTTAGAATTTCTCAAGAATGTCGAATTTTGGGTAAATTAGAATAGTTTCCCTACTTTGAACACACATTGATCTTATTAAACTATATTTAGATAGTTGCGAGCCGCCGAGGGTAGATTTTGGAGATTCGGGTGCATCCTTGATCCGAGGGGTGATTTCGTCGCGAGGTGAGTCTCCTTTCCAACCTTGTAAGGAGGAAAAGTCCCCATTGTTTCTTTTTTGCTATGTATACATGTTGTGGGGGTCGCGTACGTACCAAATGACGAGAGTCCGTACGTGGCAACTATATTGCTATATCGGGTAGCTTTAGGACTCACGAGCATGCCACTATGTGCCTTATTTGTACCTTTTATTTGATAAGAGTTGAAATTATTTTTGAGTTGTAATGGAAACATGAAACATTATGATTTGGATCCTAGTTGGCTATTCGTGGTATTGACACAGTCTTGTTGAGTTCAATGTTGAGTTGGTACACACATGTACTTATATACACACACACACACACACACACACTTGATATCGACTCTGCACATGAGTCACAGCGATGATGCGCAATCGTGGGATAGCTTATTATTATTATTATTATCGAGTCAGCACACGAGTCGCAGGGATGATTTGCGATTGTGGGATAGCTTATTATTATTACCGATTCAGCGTACGAGTCGCAGGGATGATGCGTGATCGTGGGATAGCTTATTATATCGAGTCAGCACGCGAGTCGCAAGTATGATTGGCGATCGTGGGATAGCTTATGACCTCAGTCCCTATGACCACCCTTATGACTTCGACCGGTTGTCTTGTCCTGCTATGATATGATCACTTGAGTTTTGAGTCGCTTAATAAAAGTTGAAGTGTCAGGTATTGGTTAAGAGAGGATTTTGGTACCTTGTTGTCCCCTTTCAGTTATTATCTGGTTTTCATTATTTGCTGTACACTTTCTGCTCGCTGTTTTTCCATGCATATTGTTTTAGCCATATTTCGTCATATATTATATTGTTGGACCTTAGTGAGTATCTAGTCGACCTCTCTTCACTACTCTTTCGAGTTTGGGCGGGATACTCACTGGGTACATATTTATTATGTACTCATGATGCACTTCTTCTTCTTCTTCTGTACTTGACTGTACAGGTCAGGAGGCTGGTATATCTGACTATCAGGTCGGTGTTAGATACTGACTGGGCTGAGTCGATTTCGCAGTGAGCTGCTCTTCCTGACGATCTCTGGCATCACCCTAGAGTTTCCTTTTGTCATTTTCCCGTCTATATCATTTAGACTATAGGATTTTATATACATATGTTGTCCTTGTATATTCAGATAGTGCCCGTGATACTTGTGACACTAGTTCTTGGCACACACTTGCGTATATTTTGGGTTTAGGGCTGTATATTCATACATATGCTTATCTTTTGGCTCATGTATCAGATGTCTTTATTATTATGTCACAGGCTATTATCATGTTAATAAATGCTTAAAACTGGTAAAATATGGAATAATTAATCACATGGGAAGGGTGACACTTAGTGTAATTTATGTTGGCTTGCCTAACCCCGTTGTTGGGCGCCATCACGACCCGTGT
>ML346535.1:0-13690 GCA_005239505.1 Nicotiana paniculata
TCCTCAGTACGGAGCCGGTACCAAATCTCATTGTATTTGTCCGAGACATCAAATGCAACACAATGAATCACAACCAACGCTTCGAAATGATCAATTTACATTTGTTGTCATTTTATGCCAATTAAACTGGAATTCCGCCAGTCTTGCCTGTATTATCGCCTGCCATGGTCCAGGCCGGACGCCTTGGTACGGAGCCGTTACCGGATCGCATGATATTTTTCTGGGACATCAAATACGACCCAAGGAACCATAACCAACTCTTCGAAATGATCAAGTTACATTGTTTGGCATTTTATGGAAATTAAACTAGAATTCTGCCAGTCGTGCATGTATTATCGCATGTCATGGTCCAGTCTGGATGCCTTGGTATGGAGCCGGTACCGGATCGCATTGTATTTGTATGGGACATCAAATACGACCCAAAAAACCATAACCAACGCTTCAAAATGATCAAGTTATATTTTTGGCATTTTATGGCAATTAAATTGGAATTCTGCCAGTCGTGCCTTTATTATCTCCTGCCATGGTCCAGGCCAGACGCCTTGGTACGGATCTGGTACCGGATCGCATGATATTTGTCCGGGACATCAAATATGACCCAAGGAACCATAACCAANGGAACATCAAATACGACACAAGGAACCACAACGCTTGGAAATGATCAAGTTACATTTTTTGGCATTTTATGGAGATTAAATTGGAATTCTGCCAGTCGTGCCTGTATTATCGCCTGCCATGGTCCAGGCGAGATGCCTTGGTACGGAGCCGGTACCGGACCGCATAATATATGTCAGGGACATTAAATAAAACCCAAGATACCATAACCAACTCTTCGAAAGGATCAAATTACATTTTTTTGAATTTTATGGCAATTATACTGGAATTCCGCCAAGTCGTGCTTTTATTATCGCCTGCCATGTTCCAGGTCGGACGCCTTGTTACGGAGCCTGTACCGAATCACATGATATTGGTCCGGGACATAAAATACGACCCAAGGAACCATAACCATTGCTTCGAAATGATCAAGTTACATTTTTTGGAATTTTATGGCAATTAAACTGGAATTCCGCCAGCCGTGCCTGTATTATCGCCTGCCATAGTCCATGCCAGATGCCTTGGTACAGAGCCGGTACCGGATCGCTTGATATTTCTCCGGGACATCAAATACGACCCAAGGAATCATAAGCAACGCTTCTAAATGATCAAATTACATTTTTGGCATTTTATGGAAATTAAACTGCAATTCCGCCAGTCCTCCATGTATTATCGCCTGCCATGGTCCAGGCGAGATGCCTTGGTATGGAGCCGGTACCGGATCGCATGATATTTGTCCGGGACATCAAATACAACCCAAGAAACCATAACCAACTCTTCGAAAGGATCAAGTTACATTTTTTTGAAATTTATGGCAATTATACTGGAATTCCGCCAAGTCGTGCCTGTTTTATCGCCTGCCATGTTCCAGGTCGGACGCCTTGGTTCGTAGCCGGTACCGAATCACATGATATTGGTCCGGGACATAAAATACGACCTAAGGAACCATAACCATTGCTTCGAAATGATCAAGTTACATTTTTTGGAATTTTATGGCAATTAAACTGGAGTTCCACCAGTCGTGCCTGTATTATCGCCTGCCATAGTCCATCCAGATGCCTTGGTACAAACCGGTACCGGATCGCATGATATTTCTCCGAGACATCAAATACGACCCAAGGAACCATAACCAACACTTTGAAATGATCAAGTTACATTTTTTGGCATTTTATAGCAATTAAACTGGAATTCTGCCAGTCGTGCCTGTATTATCGCCTGGCATGGTCCAGACCGGACGCCTTGGTAAGGAGCCGGTACCGGGTCACATGACATTTTGTCCGGGGCATCAAATACGACCCAAGAAACCATAAACAACGCTTCGAAATGATCAAATTACATTTTTTTGGCATTTTATGGCAATTAAATTTGAATTCCGCCAGTCGTGCCTATATTATCGCCTGCCATGGTCCAGGCCGGACGTCTTGGTACGGAGCCGGTACCGAATCTCATGATATTTTTTCGGGACATCAAATACGACCAAAGGAACCATAACCAATGCTTCGAAATGATCAAGTTACATTTTTTGGAATTTTGTGGCAATTAAATTGGAATTCCGTCAGTCGTGCCTTTGTTATCGCCATCCATGGTCCAGGCCGGACGCCTTGGTATGGAGCCGATACCAGATCGCATGATATTTTTCCGGGACATCAAATACAACCCAAGTAACCATAACCAACTCTTTGAAATGGTCAAGTTACATTTTTTGGCATTTTATGGAAATTAATTTAGAATTCCGTCAGTCGTGTCTTTATTATCAACTGCCATGGTCTAGGTCGGAAGCCGTGGTACGTAGCCGATTCCGAATCACATGATATTTATCCGAGACATCAAATATGTCCCAAGGAATCATAACCAATGCTTCAAAATGATCAAGTGACTTCTTTTGGCATTTTATGGCAATTAAACTTGAATTCCACCAGTCATGCATGTATTATCGCCTGCCATGGTCCAGGTCAGACTCCTCGGTACGGAGCCGGTACCATATCTCATGATATTTGTCTGAGACATCAAATACGACACAAGGAAGCATAACCAATGCTTCAAAATGATCAATTTACATTTTTTGTCATTTTATGGCAATTAAACTGGAATTTCACCAGTCGTGCATGTATTATCACTTGCCATGGTCCAGACCGGACGCCTTAGTACGGAGCCGTTACCGGATCGCATGATATTTTTCTACGACATCAAATACGACCCAAGGAACCATAACCAATGCTTCGAACTGATCAAGTTACATTGTTTGGCATTTTATGGCAATTAAATTGTTATTCTGCCAGTCGTGCATGTATTATCGCCTGCCATGGTCCAATCCGGACGCCTTGGTACGGAGCCGGTACCGGATCGCATGATATTTTTCCGGGACATCAAATACGACCCAAAGAACCATAACCAACGCTTCTAAATGATCAAGTTACATTTTTTTGGCAATTTATAGCAATTAAACATGAATTCCGACAATAGTGCCTGTATTATCGCATGCCATGGTCAAGGTCGGACGCCTTGGTACGGAGCCGGTACCGTATCACATGCTATTTTTTCGGGACATCAAATATGACCCAAGGAACCATAACTAACTCTTCGAAAGGATCAAGTTACATTTTTTGGCATTTTATAGCAATTAAACTGGAATTCCGCTAGTCGTGCCTATATTATTGCCTGCCATGGTCCAGGTCGGACACCTTGGTATGGAGCCGGTACCAGATTGCATGACATTTCTTTGGGACATCAAATACGACCCAAGGAACCATAACCAATGCTTGGAAATGATCAAGTTACATTTCTTGGCATTTTATGGCAATTAAATTGGAATTTCGCCAGTTGTGCCTGTATTATCGCCTGCCATGGTCCAGGCCGGATGCCTTGGTACAGAGCCGATACCGGTTCGCATGATATTTGTCCGGGACATCAAATACAACACAAGGAACAATAACTAAAGCTTCGAAATTATCAAGTTACATTTTCTGGCATTTTATGGCAATTAAACTAGAATTCCGCTAGTCGTGCCAGTATTATCGCCTGCCATGGTCAGGGCCGGAGGCCTTGGTACGAAGCCGGTACCGGGTCGCATGATATTTTTCCGGGATATAAAATATGACCCAAGGAACCATAACCAATGCTTTGAAATGATCAAGTTACAATTTTTGGAATTTTATGGCAATTAAACTGGAATTCCGCCAGTTGTGCATGTATTATCGCCTGCCATGGTCCAGGCCGGACGCCTTGGTACCAAGCCAGTACCGGATCACATGATATTTGACCGGGACATCAAATATGATCCAAGAAACCATAACTAATGCTTCGAAATGATATAGTTACATTTTTTTGCATTTTATGGCAATTAAACTGGAATTCCGCCAGTCGTGCCTTTCTTATAGCCTGCCATGGTCTAGGTCGGGCGCCTTGGTACGGAGACGGTACCGGATAGCATGGTATTTGTCCGGGACATCAAATACAACCCAAGTAACCATACCCAACGCTTCGAAATGATCAAGTTACATTTTTTTTCCATTTTATGGCAATTAAACTAGAATTTCATCAGTCGTGCCTGTATTATCGCCTGCCATGGTCTAGGTCGGACGCCTTGGTACAGAGCCAGTACCGGGTCCCATGATATTTGACCGGGACATCAAATATGACCCAAGAAACCATAACCAACACTTCGAAATGATCAAGTTACATTTTATGACAATTAAACTGGAATTCCGCCAGTCGTGCATGTATTATCGCCATCCATGGTCCAGGCCGGACACCTTGGTATGGAACCGGTACCGGATCCCATGATATTTGTCCGGAACATCAAATACGACCAAAGTAACCATAACCAACTCTTCGAAATGATCAAGTTACATTTTTTGGCATTTTATGGCAATTAAACTGGAATTCCGCTAGTCCTGCCTGTAATATCGCCTGCCATGGTCCTGGCCGGATGCCTTGGTACGGAGCTGGTACTGGATCGCATGATATTTGTCCGGGAAATCAAATACCACCCAAGGAACCATAACCAATGCTTCGAAATGATCAAGTTACATTTTTTGGCATTTTATGGCAATTAAATTGGAATTCTGCCAGTCGTGTGTGTATTATCGCCTGCCATGGCCCACGCCGGATGCCTTGGTACGGAGCCGATACCGGATCATATGATATTTGTCTGGGACATCAAATACAACACAAGGAACCATAACCAACACTTCGAAATGATCAAATTACATATTTTTTGAATTTTATAGCAATTAAACTGGAATTCCGCGAGTCATGCCTCTATTATCGCCTGCCATGGTCCTGTCTAGACGCCTTGGTTCGAAGCCGGTACCGGATTGCATGATATTTCTCCGGGACATCAAATACGACCCAAGTAACCATAACCAACTCTTCGAAATGATCAAGTTACACTTTTTGGCATTTTATGGCAATTAAACTGGAATTCCGCAAGTCGTGCCTGTATTATCGCCTGCCATGGTCCAGACCGGACGCCTTAATATGGAGCCGGTACTAGATAGCATGATATTTATCCAGGTCATCAAATACGACCCAAGGAACTATAACCAACGCTTCGAAATGATCAAATTATATTTTTTGGAATTTTGTGGCAATTAAACTGGAATTCCGCCAGTCGTGCCTCTATTATCGCCTGCCATGGTCCTGACCAGATGCCTTGGTACGGAGCCGGTACCGGATTGCATGATATTATTCCGGGACATCAAATACGACCCAAGTAACCATAACCAACTCTTCAAAATGATCAAGTTACATTTTTTTGCATTTTATGGCAATTAAACTAGAATTCCTCTAGTCCTGCCTGTAATATCGCCTGCCATGGTCCAGGCCGGACGCCTTGGTACGGAGCCGATACCGGGTCGCATGATATTTGACTGGGACATCAAATACAACCCAAGGAACCATAACCAACTCTTCGAAATTATCAAGTTACATTTTTTGGCATTTTATGGCAATTAAACCAGAATTTCATCAGTCGTGCCTGTATTATCGCCTGCCATGGTCTAGGCCGAATGCCTTGGTACGGAGCCGATACCGGGTCGCATGATATTTGACTGGGACATCAAATATTACCCAAGAAACCATAACCAACGCTTCGAAATGATCAAGTTACATTTTATGGCATTTTATGGCAATTAAACTGGAATCCCGCCAGTCGTGCTTGTATTATCGCGTGCCGTGGTCCAGGCCGGACGCCTTGGTACGGAGCCGGTACCGAATAGAATGATATTTTTCCGGTACATCAAATACGACCCAAGTAATCATAACCAACGCTTCAAAATGAACAAGTTACATTTTTTGGCATTTTATGGAAATTAAACTGGAATTCTGCAAGTCGTGCCTGTATTATCGGCTGCCATGGTCCAGACCGGACGCGTTAATACGGAGCCGGTACTGGATAACATGATATTTATCCAGGTCATCAAATACGACCCAAGGATCCATAAACAATGCTTCGAAATGATCAAATTACATTTTTTTGGAATTTTATGGCAATTAAACTGGAACCCGCCAGTCGTGCCTCTATTATCGCCTGACATGGTCCAGTCCAGACGCCTTGGTACGTAGTTGGTAGCGAATTGCATGATATTTCTCCGGGACATCAAATACGACCCAAGTTACCATAACCAACTCTTCGAAATGATCAAGTTACATTTTTTGGCATTTTATGGCAATTAAACTGGAATTCCGCTAGTCGTGCCTGTATTATCGCCTGCCATGGTCCAGGCCGGACGCCTTGGTACGGAGCCGGTACCGGATAGCATGATATTTGTTTGGTTCATCAAATACGACCCAAGTAACCATAACCAACGCTTCGAAATGAACAAGTTACATTTTTTGGCATATTATGGCAATTAAACAGGAATTCCGCAAGTCGTGCCTGTATTATCGCCTGCCATGGTCCAGACCAGACGCCTTAATATGGAGCCGGTACTGGATAGCATGATATTTATCCAGGTCATCAAATACGACCCAAGGAACCATAACCAACGCCTCGAAGTTATCAAGTTACATTTTTTGGCATTTTATGGCAATTAAACTAAAATTCCGCCAGTCGTGCCTGTATTTATCACCTCCTATGGTCCAGACCGGACGCCTTGGTATGAAGCCGGTACCGGATTGCATAATATTTGACCGGGATATTAAACATGACCCAAGGAACCATAACCAACACTTTGAAATGATGAAGTTACATTTTTTGGCATTTTATGGCAATTAAACTGAAATTCTGCCAGTCGTGCATGTATTATCGCCTGCCATGGTCCGGGCCGGACGCCTTGGTATGGAGCCGGTACCGATATTGGATAGCATGATATTTTTGCGGTACATCAAATACGACCCAAGTAACCATAACCAACGCTTCGAAATGAACAAGTTACATTTTTTGGCATTTTATGGCAATTAAACTGGAATTCCGCAAGTCGTGCCTGTATTATCGCCTGCCATGGTCCAGACCGGACGCCTTAATACGGAACCGGTACTAGATAGCATGATATTTATCCAGGTCATCAAATACGACCGAAGGAAGCATAACCAACGCTTCGAAATGATCCAATTACATTTTTTTGGAATTTTATGGCAATTGAACTGTAATCCGCCAGTCGTGCCACTATTATCGCCTACCATGGTCCAGTCCAGACGCCTTGGTACGGATCCGGTACCGAATTGCATGATATTTCTCCGGGATATCAAATACGACCCAAGTAACCATAACCAATTCTTCGAAATGATCAAGTTACAGTTTTTGGCATTTTATGGCAATTAAACTTGAATTCTGCTAGTCCTGCCTGTAATATCGCCTGCCATGGTCCAGGCCGGACGCCTTGGTACAGAGCTGGTACTGGATCGCATGATATTTGTCCGGGACATCAAATACCACCCAAGGAACCATAACCAATTCTTCGAAATGATCAAGTTACATTTTATGGCATTTTATGGCAATTAAATTGGAATTCTGCCAGTCGTGTATGTATTATCGCCTTCCATGGTCCAGGCCGGACGCCTTGGTACGGAGTCGATACAAAATCATATGATATTTGTCTGGGACATCAAATACAACACAAGGAACCATAACCAGCTCTTCGAAATTATCAAGTTACATTTTTTGGCATTTTATGGCAATTAAACTGGAATTCCGACAGTCGTGCCTGTATTTATCACCTCCCATTGTCCAGACCGGACGCCTTGGTACGAAGCCGTTACCGGATCGCATGATATTTGACCGGGACATTAAACAGGACCAAAGGAACCATAATCAACACTTCGAAATGATCAAGTTACATTTTTTTGCATTTTATGGCAATTAAACTGGAATCCGCAAGTCGTGCCTCTATTATCGCCTGCCATGGTCCAGTCCAGACGCTTTGGTACGGAGCCGGTACCGGATAGCATGATATTTGTTCGGTACATCAAATACGACCCAAGTAACCATAACCAACGCTTCGAAATGAACAAGTTAAATTTTTTTGCATTTAATGGCAATTAAACTGGAATTCCGCAAGTCGTGTCTGTATTATCGCCTGCCATGGTCCAGACCGGACGCCTTAATACGGAGCCGGTACTGGATAGCATGATATTTATCCAGGTCAAGAAATACGACCTAAGGAACCATAACCAACGCTTCGAAATGATCAAATTACATTTTTTTGGAATTTTATGGCAATTAAACTGGAATCCGCAAGTCGTGCCTCTATTATCGCCTGCCATGGTCCAGTCCAGACGCTTTGGTACGGAGCCGGTACCGAATTGCATGATATTTCTCTGGGACATCAAATACAACCCAAGTAACCATAACAACATCTTCGAAATGATCAAGTTACATTTTTGGCATTTTATGGCAATTAAATTGGAATTCTGCCAGTCGTGCCTGTATTATCGCCTTCCATGGTCCAGGCCGGACGCCTTGGTACGGAGTCGATACCGGATCATATGATATTTGTTCGGGACATCAAATACAACACAAGGAACCATAACCAGCTCTTCGAAATTATCAAAATACATTTTTTGGCATTTTATGGCAATTAAACTGGAATTCCGCCAGTCGTGCCGGTATTTATCACCTCCCATGGTCCAGACCGGACGCCTTGGTACGAAGCCGTTACCGGATCGCATGATATTTCACCGGGACATTAAACAGGACCAAAGGAACCATAACCAACACTTCGAAATGATCAAGTTACATTTTTTTGCATTTTATGGCAATTAAACTGGAATTCCGCCATTCGTGCCTATATTATCGCCTGCCATGGTCCAGGCCGGACGCCTTGGTACGGAGCCGGTACCGGATAGCATGATATTTTTTCGGTACATCAAATACGACCCAAGTAACCATAACCAACGCTTCAAAATGAATAAGTTATATTTTTTTGCATTTTATGGCAATTAAACTGGAATTCCGCAAGTCGTGTCTGTATTATCGCCTGCCATGGTCCAGACCGGACGCCTTAATACGGAGCCGGTACTGGATAGCATGATATTTATCCAGGTCATGAAATAAGACCTAAGGAACCATAACCAACGCTTCGAAATGATCAAATTACATTTTTTTGGAATTTTATGGCAATTAACCTGGAATCCGCAAGTCGTGCCTCTATTATCGCCTGCCATGGTCCAGTCCAGACGCCTTGGTACGGAGCCGGTACCGAATTGCATGATATTTCTCTGGGACATCAAATACAACCCAAGTAAGCATAATAACCTATTCGAAATGATCAAGTTACATTTTTGTCATTTTATGGCAATTAAACTTGAATTCCGCCAGTCCTGCCTGTAATATCGCCTGCCATGGTCCAGGTCGGATGCCTTGGTACGGAGCCGATACCGGATCATATGATATTTGTCTGGGACATCAAATACAACACAAGGAACCATAACCAACTCTTCGATATTATCAAGTTACATTTTTTGGCATTTTACGGCAATTAAACTGGAATTTCACCAGTCGTGCATGTATTTATCACCTCCCATGGTCCAGACCGGACGCCTTGGTACGAAGCCGGTACCGGATCACATGAGATTTGACCGGGACATTAAATATGATCCAAGGAACCATAACCAACTGGACCATGGAAGGCGATAATAGAGGCACGACTGGCAGAATTCCAGTTTAATTGCCATAAAATTCCAAAAAAATGTAATTTTATCCTTTCGAAGCGTTGGCTATAGTTCCTTAGGTCGTATTTGATGACCTGGATAAATATCATGCTATCCAGTACCGTCTCCGTATTAAGGCGTCCGGTATGGACCATGGCAGGCGATAATATAGGTACGACTTGCGGAATTCCAGTTTAATTGCCATAAAATGCAAAAAAATGTAACTGTTCATTTCGAAGAGTTGTTTATGGTTACTTGGGCCGTATTTGATGTCCTGGACATATATCATGCAATCCGGTACCAGATCCATACCAAGGCGTTTGGACTGGACCATGGCAGGCGATAATAGAGGCACGACTGGCGGAATTCCAGTTTAATTGCCATAAAATTCCAAAAAAATGTTATTTGATCATTTCGAAACGTTGGTTATGATTCCTTTGGTCATAGTTGATGACCTGGATAAATATCATGCTATCCAGTACCGGCTCTGTATTAAGGCGTACGGTCTAGACCATGGCATGCGATAATACAGGCACGACTTGCGGAATTCCAATTTAATTGCCATAAAATGCCAAAAAATGTAACTTGTTCATTTCGAAGCGTTGGTTATGGTTACTTGGGACGTATTTGATGTCCCGGACAAATATCATGCAATCCGGTACCAGATCCGTACCAAGGCGTCTGGACTGGACCATGGCAGGCGATATTAGAGGCACGACTGGCGGAATTCCAGTTTAATTGCCATAAAATTCCAATAAAATGTAATTTGATCATTTCGAAGCGTTGGTTATGGTTCCTTGGGTCGTATTTGATGACTTGGATAAATATCATGCTATCCAGTACCGGCTCCGTATTAAGGCGTCCGGTCTGGACCATGGCAGGCGATAATACAGGCATGACTTGCGGAATTCCAGTTTAATTGCCATAAAATGCCAAAAAATGTAACTTGATCATTTCAAAGTTGGTTATGGTTCCTTGGGTCATATTTAATGTCCCGGTGAAATATCATGTGATCCGGTACCGACTTCGTACCAAGGCGTCCGTTCTGGACAATGGGAGGTGATAAATACAAGCACGACTGCCGGAATTCCAGTTTAATTGCCATAAAATGCCAAAAATGTAACTTGATAATTTCAAAGAGTTGGTTATGGTTCCTTGTGTTGTATTTGATGTCCCAGACAAATATCATATGATCCGGTATCGGCTCCGTACCAAGGCGTCCGGCCTGGACCATGGCAGGCGATAATACAGGCACGACTGGCAGAATTCCAATTTAATTGCCATAAAATGCCAAAAAATGTAACTTGATCATTTCGAAGCGTTGGTTATGGTTCCTTGGGTGGTATTTGATGTCCCGGACAAATATCATGCGATCCAGTACCAGCTCCGTACCAAGGCGTCCGGCCTGGACCATGGCAGGCGATATTACAGGCAAGACTAGCGGAATTCCAGTTTAATTGCCATAAAATGACAAAAAATGTTACTTGATCATTTCGAAGAGTTGGTTATGGTTACACTGGTCGTATTTGATGTTCCGGACAAATATCATGCGATCCGGTACCGGCTCCATACCAAGATGTCCGACCTGGACCATGGATGGCGATAATACATGCACGAATGGCGGAATTCCAGTTTAATTGCCATAAAATGCCAAACAAATGTAACTTGATCATTTCGAAGCGTTGGTTATGGTTCCTTGGGTCATATTTGATGTCCCGGACATATATCATGCGATACGGTACGAGCTCCATACCAAGGCGTCCGGTCTGGACCATGGCAGGCGATATTACAGGCACGACTAGCGAAATTCCAGTTTAATTGCCATAAAATGCCAAACAAATGTAACTTGATCATTTCGAAGAATTGGTTATGGTTGATGTCCCAGAAAAATAGCATACGATCCGGTACCGGCTCCATACCAAGGTGTCCGGCCTGGACCATGGATGGTGATAATACAGGCACGACTAGCGGAATTCCAGTTTAATTGCCATAAAATGCCAAAAAATGTAACTTGATCATTTCGAAGCGTTGGTTATGGTTCCTTAGGTCGTATTTGATGTCCCGGTCCAATACCATGTGATCCGGTACCGGCTTCGTACCAAGGCGTCCGGCCTGGACCCTGGCAGGTGATAATACAGACACGACTAGCGGAATTCCAGTTTAATTGCCATAAAATGCCAAAAAATGTAACTTGATCACGAAACGTTGGTTATGGTTCATTGTGTTGTATTTGATGTCCCAAAAAAATATCACGCGATCTGGTACCGGCTTTGTACCAAGGCGTCCGGCCTGCACCATGGCAGGCGATAATAGAGGCACGACTAACGGATTTCCAGTTTAATTGCCATAGAATGCCAAAAAATGTAACTTGATCATTTAGAAGCGTTGGTTATGGTTCCTTGGGTCATATTTCATATCCCGGAAAATATCATGTGACCCGGTACCGGATCCGTACCAAGGCGTCCGGCCTGTACCATGGCAGCCGATAATACATGCACGACTGTCGAAATTCCAACTTAATTGCCATAAAATGCAAAAAATATGTAACTTGATCATTTCAGAGCATTAGTTATGGTTCCGTGGGTCGTATTTGATTTCCTGGAAAAATATAATGCGATTCGGTACCAGCTCTGTACCAAGGCGTCCGGCCTGGACCATGGCAGGCGATAATAGAGACACGACTGACGGAAATCCAGTTTAATTGCCATAAAAGGCCAAAAAATATAACTTGATCATTTCGAAGCATTGGTTATTGTTCCTTGGGTCGTATTTGATGTCCCGGACAAATATCATGCGATCGGTACTGGCTCCATACCAAGGTGTCCGGCCTGGACCATGGATGGTGATAATACAGACACGACTAGCGAAATTCCAGTTTAATTTCCATAAAATGTAACTTGATCATTTCGAAGCGTTGGTTATGGTTACTTTGGTCGTATTTGATGTCCCGGACAAGTATAATGCTATTCGGTACCGGCACCGTACCAAGGCGTCCGGCCTGGACCACGGCTGGCGATAATACAAGCACAACTGGCAGAATTCCAGTTTAATTGCCATAAAATGCCAAAAAATGTAACTTGATCATTTCGAAGCGTTGGTTATGGTTCCTTGGGTCGTATTTGATGTCCCGGTCCAATACCATGTGATCCGATACTGGCTTCGTACCAAGGCGTCCGGCCTGGACCATGGCAGGTGATAATACAGGCACGACTAGCGGAATTCCAGTTTAATTGCCATAAAATGCCAAAAAATGTAACTTGATTATTTCAAAATGTTGGTTATGGTTCATTGTGTTGTATTTGATGTCCCAAAAAAATATCACGCGATCCGGTACCGGCTTTGTACCAAGGCGTCCGGCCTGGACCATGGCAGGCGATAATACAGGCACGACTAACGGATTTCCAGTTTAATTGCCATAAAATGCCAAAAAATGTAACTTGATCATTTCGAAGCATTGGTTATGGTTCCTTGGGTCGTATTTGATGTCCCTGACAAATATCATGAAATCTGGTACCGTCTCCGTACCAAGGCGTCTGGCCTGGACCATGGAAGGCGCTAATACAAGCACGACTGGCGGCATTCCAGTTTAATTGCCATAAAATGCCAAAAATGTAACTTGATCANCGTCTGGCCTGGACCATGGAAGGCGCTAATACAAGCACGACTGGCGGCATTCCAGTTTAATTGCCATAAAATGCCAAAAATGTAACTTGATCGCTCCAAAGTGTTGGTTATGGTTCCTTGGGTCATATTTCATATCCCGGAAAATATCATGTGACCCGGTACCGGATCCGTACCAAGGCTTCCGACATGTACCATGGCAGGCGATAATACATGCACGACTGTCGAAATTCATATTTAATTGCCATAAAATGCCAAAAATATGTAACTTGATCATTTCAGAGCATTAATTATGGTTTCATGGGTCGTATTTGATGTCCTAGAAAAATATAATGCGATTCGGTACCAGCTCTGTACCAAGGCGTCCGGCCTGGACCATGGCAGG
>MDKI01196046.1:0-24465 GCA_005239505.1 Nicotiana paniculata
ACTCCTCCTGTTGTTCCAGAATGCACTTCATCATAACCTCGAGCCTTTTCCAGTCATCATCACCGAGTTCTTTATTTCTGTTAACTTCACAAGAAAAAGAAGAACCATCAAAGTACGGGGTTGGGGAAATATAGGAAATATAAGCACAACCCTGAAAGTGACCATATTGACCACCACACATATCACACTCATTCCACACATAAGATTGAGTTGGTGCACATAACTCGCTCTCGGGAAGATTTTGATAATTTTGCTCTGGGTGGTTCTCCATAATATGCATAATGAGGATCAAAAGTAGAATTACCAACATCCAAACTTCATAATTCCATGATGCCATGTTTTAACAAATAAAACTAAAATAAAGAAAATAAAAATCAAATACTAAAAAAAAATTCAACTTGAAACCTAATAATATGTAATATTACAGATACACTTGATAATACACATGAAATAAACTCCATTAAGCACATAAAAAGTGTATTTTTATCATTAACGCACATAAAGTGTAAGGCATATAACATGTTAAACTATGAATTCTAGCCTCGCATCAATGACCCTCCGTTATTAAGTGGGCTAGCATCAGATGATGCCATGGTATTTCTAGAAGAGTGTCACCGTATTCTTCGCACTATGGGCATAGCCGGATCTAGTGGTGTTTCCTTTACTACCTTCCAACTTCGCAGGGCTGCCTGTGATTGGTGGCGCACCTATGAGTTAGACAGTCCAGACGAGGCTACTTCACTGACCTGGACCCAGTTCTCAGATATGTTCCTGAGGGATTTTGTTCCTCAGAGCCTCAGGGATGCTTGTCGCGCAGAGTTTGAGCATTTGCGCCAGGGTGCTATGACAGTTTTAGAGTATGCTATCCGTTACACCAGATTGGCTAGGCATGCACCGGTTTTGGTTACTACTGTACGCGAGAGGGTTCGCCGGTTTATTGAGGGTCTTATCCCACCCATCAGATCTAGCATGGATCGAGAGTTGGAGATGGACATTCCTTTCAGCAGGTAGTGAGCATTGCTAGGAGGATCAAGTGTATGTTCACTAGGGAGAGAGAGGAGAGAGAAGACAAGAGGTCTCGAGAGTCGGGTCACTACTCTAGTGCCCGTACCCCAGCAGCAGGTCGTCATGGTAGGGTTTATATGGTCCAACCAGTTCATTTAGCTCTTCCAGCAGCTAGCGGTACCCCAGCTCCACCTAGGCCTCCGGAGCCTTACTATGCACCTCTAGTTTCTAGCATGCCTCCTGCGCGGGGTGCTTTCAGGGGTCAGTCTAGCAGGCCTGGCCCTAGCCAGTCACAACCACCATGTCCTCCCAGAGCTTGTTTTGAGTGTGGTGATACACGCCATGTGGTTAGGGACTGCCCTAGACTTGGTAGGGGTGCATCTGCACCGACTTTTTAGCCACAGCGTGCTCAGCAGAGTTCTCAGGCCATGATCTTAGCTCCAGCTGCTACCCCATCTGCCCAGCTAGCTAGAGGCGGAGGTCGGGGAGGTAGAGGTCTCCCTCAAGGGGGAGGCCAGGCCAGGCCAGATATTATGCTATTCCTGCTCGTACCAAGGCTGTTGCCTCCGATTCTTTCATTACAGGTATTATACTGGTTTGTCACAAAGATGCCTCAGTTCTATTCGATCCAGGCTCCACGTATTCTTATGTGTCTTCTTATTTTGCTCCGTATTTGGGTATAGCCCGAGATTCTTTGGGTTTTCCTGTTTATGTTTCTACTCCTGTGGGAGATTCTCTTGTTGTGGACCGCGTTTATCGGTCGTGTTTGGTTACTATTCGTGGTTTTGAGACCAGTGCAGATTTATTGTTACTCGATATGGTGGATTTTGATATTATCTTAGGCATGGACTGGTTGTCGCCCCATTATGCTGTTCTTGACTGTCACGCTAAGATCGTGACGCTGACTATGCCAAGTATTCCGCGTGTTGAGTGGAGTGGTACTTTATATCACACTCCCAGTAGAGTTATCTCTTTTCTTAGAGCTCAGCGTATGGTAGAGAAGGGGTGTGCCGCGTATTTGGCTTATGTGAGAGATGTCACTGTTGATACCCCTCCTATTGATTCAGTTCCAGTGGTACGGGATTATCCCGATGTATTCCTAGCTGATCTTCCTGGCATGCCGCCCGATAGAGACATTGATTTTGGCATTGATTTGTTCGGGCGCTCATCCCATTTCCATTCCTCCTTACCGTATGGATCCTCATGAGTTGAAGGAGCAGTTACAAGAATTGCTTGATAAGGGTTTTATTCGACCCAGTGTTTCACCTTGGGGTGCTCCTATCTTATTTGTGAAAAATAAAGATGGTTCTATGCGCATGTGTATTGATTACCGCTAGCTGAACAGGGTTACAGTAAAGAACCATTATCCTTTTCCTCATATTGATGATTTATTTGATCAGCTTCAGGTCGCACATGTATTTTCTAAGATTGATTTGCGCTCAGGTTACCATTAGTTGAAGATTCGGGAGCCGGATATCCCGAAGACTGCTTTTAGGGCTCGGTATGACCATTATGAGTTTCTAGTTATGTCATTCGGGCTGACTAATGCCCCCGCAGCATTTATGCATTTGATGCATAGTGTGTTCAGGCCATATCTCGACTCGTTCGTCATTGTTTTCATAGATGATATTATTTTTTACTCCCGGAGTCGGGAAGATAAGAAACACCTGAGGTCAGTGCTTCAGACCTTGAGAGAGAAGAAATTATATGCTAAGTTCTCAAAATGTGAGTTCTGGTTGAGTTATGTGGCATTCTTAGGCCACATGGTATTGAGTGAGGGCATTCGAGTGGATCCGAAGAAAGTAGAGGTCGTGCATAGTTGGCCCAGACCGTCCTCAGTTATAGAGATTCGCAGTTTCCTTGGCTTGACGGGTTACTACCGCCGTTTTGTGGAGGGATTTTCATAGATTTGCAGCCCCTATGACTAGATTGACCCAGAAGGGTGTTCCATTTCAGTGGACAGAGGAGTGTGAGATGAGCTTTCAGAAGCTCAAGACAGCTTTGACTACAACCCCAATCTTGATATTGCCTACTGGTTCGGGGTCTTAAACAGTTTATTGTGATGCCTCGCGAGTTGGACTTGGAGCGGTGTTGATGTAGGACGGTAGGGTGATTGCCTACGTGTCCAGATAGTTGAAGATACATGAGAAGAATTACCCTGTCCATGACCTTGAGCTAGCTGCCATTGTTCACGCCTTGAAGATTTGGCCTCATTATTTGTACGGGGTGCCTTGTGAGATTTATACTGACCACCGGAGTTTGCAGCACATATTCATTCAGAAGGACCTAAATTTGCGCCAGCGCAGATGGTTAGAGTTGCTAAAGGACTACGACATCACTATATTATACCACCCGGGGAAGGCTAATGTGGTGGCTAATGCCTTGAGTCGCCGGGCGGAGAGTTTGGGGAGCTTGGCATATCTTCATGCAGCTGAGAGGCCTTTAGCCTTAGATGTTCACTCCTTAGCCAGTCAGTTCGTGAGATTGGATCTTTCTGAGCCTTGCCGGGTATTAGCTTGTGTGGTTTCTTGGTCTTCCTTATTCGACCATATCAGGGAGCGGCATTATGATGATCCTCATTTACTTGTCCTTAAGGACACGGTCTAGCACGGGGATGCTAGAGATGTGACCATTGGAAATGACGGGGTATTGAGGATGCAGGGCCGGATTTGTGTGCCTAATGTTGATGGGCTGTGGGAGCTGATTTTGGCGGAGGCCCATTGTTCGCGGTATTCCATCCATCCGGGTACTGCGAAGATGTATCAGGATCTGAGGCAGCACTATTGGTGGCAAAGGATGAAGAAGGACCAAGTGCCTCAATTGTCAGCAGGTCAAGTGTGAGCATCAAAGACCGGGAGGGTTAATTCAGTAGATTGAGCTCCCAGAGTGGAAGTGGGAGCGGATTACCATGGACTTTGTGGTTGGACTTCCTCGGGCTTTAAGCAAGTATGATGCTATTTGGGTGATTGTTGATCGGCTGACCAAATCGGCCCATTTCATTCCGATGCTGACCACTTATTCATCGGAGCGGTTGGCAGGGATATATATTCGGGAGATCATTCGTCTGCATGGCATTCCAGTTTCTATTATTTCAGACAGAGGTACTCAGTTCACCTCGCAGTTCTGGAGAGGTGTTTAGTAGGAGTTAGGTACCAGGGTGGAGTTGAGCACATCATTTCACCCCCGGACGGACGGACAGTCCGAGCGCACTATTCAGATTCTTGAGGATATGCTCCGTGCGTGTGTGATTGAGTTTGGTGGGTCTTGGGATCAGTTCTTTCCATTGACAGAATTGGGTACAACAGTTATCAATCCAGCATTCAAATGGCGCCGTATGAGGCTTTATATGGCAGGAGGTGCAGATCCCGGTGGGTTGGTTCGAGCCGGGTGAGGCCAGGCTACTGGGCATAGTTGGTTCAGGATGCATTGGAGAAGGTCAAGGTGATTCAGGATAGACTCCGTACAGTCCAGTCCAGACAGAAGAGTTACGCGGACCGAAAGGTTCGTGATGTTTCATATATGGTCGGAGAGCGGGCTCTGCTTCGGGTTTCACCTATGAAAGGCGTTATGAGATTTGGGAGGAAAGGGAAGTTGAGTCCGAGGTTTATTGGCCCTTTCGAGATATTGAGGTGTGTTGGGGAGGTTTCTTATGAGCTTGCCTTACCTCCCAATTTGGCAGGAGCTCATCCGGTTTTTCATGTTTCGATGCTCCGGAGGTATCACGGTGACCCGTCCCATGTCTTGGATTTCAGCTCAGTCATTTTGGACAAGGATATATCATATGTTGAGGAGCATGTAGCTATATTGGATAGGCAGGTCAGAAATCTCAGGTCGAAGAACATTGCTTCAGTAAAGGTTCAGTGGCAGGGTCAGCCGGCCGAGGAGGCGACCTGGGAGACCGAGCAGGATATGCGCAGCTGTTACCCTCATCTTTTCACTACTTCAAGTATGTCCTTATGATCGTTCGAGGACGAATGAATTTTTAAGTATAAGAGGATGTGACGACCTGGCCAGTCGTCTTAAGAATTAACGCCCTGACCCCCTATTAACTGTTTTCCCCAAGTCTATTTCTACTTAATTGAATTGCCGGGACGTTCGGTTTTAAGTTTCGGAGAATTTTGGTATATTTAGTCCCTAAATGAGAGCTTAAGTGTTGGAAAGTTGCCCGTAGTCGGAGCAGTGTGAAGACGGCCTCGGAATGGAAATCTGATGGTTCCGTTAGCTCCGTTAGGTGATTTCGGGGTTGGGAGCGTTTTCGGAATGTATTTTGGAAGTTCGTAGCTCATTAGGCTTGAAATGCCGAAGTTTGAATTTTTGGAGTTTTCGGTTCGATAGTGAATTTTTGATCAGAGGGTCGGAATGGAATTTCAGAAGTTGTAGTAGTTCTGCCATGTCATTTGGGATGTGTGTGCAAAAATTGAGGTCATTCGGATAAGTTTAGACGTGTTCGGCGTAGGATGTGAATTCAGATTTTCTTAAGTTTCTAGGCTTGAATCTATGCATAATCGAGGTTTTTGATGTTATGAGACGTGTTTTTAAGGCTCGAACCAGTTCAAATGAGGTGTTAGGGTTGGTTGGTGGTTTTGGTTGAGGTCCTGGGGGCCTCGAGGTTGTTTCAGATGCTTAAAGGGTGAGAATTTGGACTTAACTGCTGCTGAACCAGACACCTTCTGGTGTCTTCGCACCTGCGATGGTTTTTCCGTAGGTGCGGTCTCGCAGGCCCGGTGGTCTTGGTCGCAGGAGAGATAGGGGAGCCTTGGCCTAGTGGTCGCAGGTGCGACCTGGGTTCCGCAGGTGCGGGATCGCAGGTGCGACCAATGCGATCGCAGGTGCGGCCCCTATGCATTTAAGTGACTTCCGCACCTGCGATGCATTTTTCGCAGGTGCGGTGATCGAGTCCGCAGGTGCGGATTGCCTGGGTATTTTATTTCAAGAGTCCGAGAGTTTATTTCAAAAGTCAAAAAAATCGTGTAGGGGCTCGGAAATTGGCAATTTTCAGTGACTTTTGAAGAGAAGGATCATAGGTAACGTTTCCTAATCCTAGTTCATTGTTAGATCATTAATCCCCGTTGTTTTCCTTAGTTTAATTATCAAAAATGGAGGAAATTGGAAGAATCTTCGTAGACCAAACTTTGTGAGTTTGATTGGGTATTTAACCCCCGATTTGAGAAATTTTTAATAGGGTTAGACTCGTGAGTGAATAAGGGTTCAGAAAATATAACTTTTACCCGATTCCGAGTCATGGGCCCGAGGGGCAATTTGGTCATTTTACATAATTCCACGCCTTAGCTTTGAATTAAATAGTAGAATTAGTCTCTTGAGATTTTATTTACGATATGTAATTGAATTGTATAGATTTGGGCCATTTGGAGTCGGATAGTCGTGGCAAGCGTGTGATTTCAAGTTGATTTTAAGCCGATTCGAGGTAAGTGGCTTGTCTAACTTTGTGTGGGGGACCTTTTCCCTTAGGATGTGATATTTGGTAATTGAACGCCTCGTACGTGAGGTGACGAGCGCGTACTTGTGCTAATTATTGAAAACCCAGTTTTACTTTAAAATATTTAGACTATGTTTCTCTCTTACCTGTTTTATTCTATTGCAATTATAGCCTATGTTAGTTTAGAAGATCATGCCTAGTTGCCCAAATTGCCTATCTGCTTAAATTTCTTTAATTGTACTACGTGAAGCATGTTAGGATAGATTTATTTGTTGCCTTGTATTTTGTACTTTAAACCTGAACGCCTTCTTGTTGTGCCTGCATATTTAGTTTGGGACTACAGGACGGTATCCTGGGAGATTCCCCTGCATATTTACTTTGGGACTACGGGACGGTATCCCGGGAGATCCCCCTGCACTTTGAGAGTTGGGCTACGGGATGGTATCCCGGAAGATCCTTGAAAATACATGATGGACTACGGGACGGTATCCCGGAAGATCCTTGAATATACATGATGGACTACGGGACGGTATCCCGGAAGATCCTTGAAAATACATGATGGACTACGGGACGGTATCCCAGATGATCATTGAATATACATGATGGACTACGAGATGGTATCCCGGAAGATCCTTGAATATACATGATGGACTACGGGACGGTATCCCGGAAGATCCTTGAATATACATGATGGACTACGGAATGGTATCCCAGAAGATCCTTTGAAAATATATGATGGACTACGGGACGGTATCCCGGGAGGTCCACTGGACAGCTGAGAAAAGGACTACAGGACGGTATCCTGGCAGATCCTCATTGTTACTATTGTCCTTATGCTGTACATATTCTGTGTTTACTCTATTCTAGTGCTTACTTATTGCCTTGTTCGATCTGTCTTATTTCACGGTGGTAATAACCCCTATTATACTGTTTGATCTTAGTAGGGCCCTGACCTTCCTCGTCACTACCCGACCGAGGTTAGGCTTGGCACTTACTGAGTACCGCTGTGGTGTACTCATGCCCTTTCCTGCGCATGTTTTTCATGTGCAGATCCAGGTACCTTCTCTCAGGCGCACTATCCCCGAGGTTGAGAGATACAACAGAGACTTCGAGGTATATATGTCGCGTCCGTAGACCAGGAGTCTCTATCTTATTCCAGTTTTTGTGAAAAGTTTATCCCTCCTTTCATTTGTAAAGATATTCTGGAGTTAGAGTAGTGTATTATATTCTGTTAGCCTGTGGTTCGCGTGAGTTTCCGGGTTTTGGGGTTATGTTGTAGACTTCCGCATTATCTTGGATTGTATATGCCAAGTGACATTTATATACAGCCTTCCTTTTTGATTGTTCAGTTTTCTTTTACTTAATTATTTCCGCAAGTTATGTTGATATTCCGCATTGTTAGGTTTACCTAGTTATAGGAACTAGGTTCCGTCATGACATATTTACGGAGGGCGAACTGGGGTCGTGACAATTGGTATCAAAGCACTAGGTTCATAGGAGTCACGGAACACATGCCGTATTAGAGTCTCGCTGATCAGTACGGAGACGTCTGTACTTATCTACGAGAGGATATGTAACTGTTTAGGAAAAAATCTTCACTTCATTGAATTCCTAGTCGTGCAATATCTTTTGACATCAAATTCTAAACCTTTGTTTTCTATTCTCTCACAGATGGTGAGGACACGTGCTACTCGGGACGATCAGGCACCCGTTCCCCCTACAGCAGCCGCCAGAGGCCGGGGCCGGGGCCGGGGTAGAGGCCGAGGCCGAGGTACCACCAGTAGATCCAGTTGAGGTTCAGAAACCTGCCACGCCTACTGCCGCTACTACTCCAGCTCTTCAGGAGACATTAGCTCAGTTTATGTCCTTGTACACCACTCTGGCTCAGGCAGGGTTGCTTCACCTTACTGCAGCCACATCTCAGGCCGGGGGAGGAGCACAGACTCCCGCCCCGCACTCCTGAGCAGCGAGTGCATATGGAGCAGGTCCCAAAGATTATTCCTGTACCGCCTGTAGTGCCAGCTCAGCCCGAGGATGTGCATAAGCCCCCATTGGTTGTATCCACAATGTGTACTTGCTGCTTTTGCCCTGACTCTTCCACCTTTTTGGTTAGTATGCTCATCTGTGTTATCAAGGTGGCAACATTCTCAGCAAGAGTGTTTGATGGATCGAAGGGCACCGAGTGAACTACCGGATTAATGGGTGCATTCCTGGTTGTCCACCCCGAATTTTGTGCCATTTTATCAAGCAGGATCTGGCTTTCTCTCCATGTTTTGCTCAAGAATGCTCCACCAGCTGAAACATCTACATTTACCTTTACAGTATCCGCCAGACCCATATAGAAACGCTGCCCCAACATCTGCTCTGGAATACCATGGTGCGGACAGATAACCAACATTCCTTTAAATCGTTCCCATGTTTTCTGCAATGTTTCAATTTGTTAAGCTGTCTTGTTGGGTGGATCTAATTTGTTCACGAACTGCTTAACTAACTCCTCCCATGTGAATTAATGGGGAGCGAGTTTAGCCAAGTCTGGGATGCTCCTGTCACTGAGAATGGGAACAACAACAGTTTTATTGCTTCCTGAGTGACGTTTGGCTGCCTCTAAGTTTTGCAAATTGATAGAAAATTCTTCAAATGCTGTTGGGGATCCTCAATGTATGACCCCGAAAATAGTCCCTTGTTCTGCAGCAAGTGCAACATATTGTTTGTAATCTAAAAAGACTCGGCATGTATCTGAGAGACTACTACCACAGTGGACAAATTCTCCGCCGTGGGTTGTGCCCAGTCATATAAAGGAGCCTCTGGCACAAGAGGTGCCACTATCTGCGCAACTGGGTCTACCACATCGTCCCCATTGTTGTTCCTGTTGTTTAGATTTTCCATGTCGGGTTCAAGTTGTTCAATTGATGGTTGTTGTTTGATTTTCCGCTTGGACCGATTCAAGGCCTTGAAAACTTTCTCTGGGTCTGATGAGGCTTCAAATACTTCACCAGTTCTCGATGAGTTTCTCGGCATGCACCTGTACAACCAAGTTAGCAAACGTTAAACTTTCAATGTATAGATGAAAATTGAAGAGAATTGACTATACTTTAGAATTTTGTATTTCTTTAAACTGTAATTGATAACACCATTAATTGCTCGGCGACGGCGCCAAAATTTGATCACGCTCAACTATGTCCTATAAAAAGACTAAGCGGGCGTTGCAAATATAATCTGAGTATGTCGCCCAGAGTCGAATCTCAAAGGGAATTAACCTATCAATTATAGTTGTTAGACTCACTTGATTCTTTGTAATCAACTTCCTAGAGGTTAAAAATAATAATTTGTTGGTATTTTTACTAACTAAAACAGAATAAAATTAAGTAGACTAAAAGATAACTAATACTGAGTTGTAAACGAATGCGAGAAGGATCTAAGGTTATGGTTTCCCCCGCTGATGAAATCCCAACTTGTATATTTCCTATTGTTTGGTCTAATTATCTCTATCAATCATGAGAACTATTGCTACCGTAAATCTCTCCCGAGCATTTACGATAATTTACTAGGCGCACTCTCCCGAGCTACGCTAGCTGGCTTTTATTATAGCTCACTTTAGATTGCACCCAAGGTATCGTTATCCCTAATCCAACCTTAACACCCTCGGTTATGGATCCCTCCTATACTTTGGGAGTGGTGCTGTTCAACAACTACCTAAATATGCACTCTCTCCCGAGCAGATACATACTAAATAGGCACAGCTAATTGAGGGCCCTTCAATCAACTACAATAAGAACTTAGTTGAACAAATAGAGATTGAAACCAAGCAAACTATATTAATATAACAAGATGTTCATCCTCAATGGTTTCCACCAAAACCTTAAACTAAATAGATTATCTACTCATAATTGTACTGAAAATAACAACAGAAGAATTCATCAACAATGACAAAAATACAAGGAAGAGAGAAGAGATTTGATGCCCAATTGCCCTCCTTGCCTCTTGCCTTTGCTTTTCTTGAACAAGACTCTAAACCTGATTAATTCTCTCTTTTGGGAGAGTTGAACCTTATATAGGTTAAGTGGAATTTTCCCAAGCTTCCAAGTTTACCCCTGAAAAATACCGTGTTCGACTGGACTAGCACGCCCGCGCTAGTCATCGCGCTATTGGGCGCGCTAATGGCTAAACATTCTGCCTGGGATCGCTGGACTAGCGCGGTCGCGCTAAGACCGCGCTAGTGGACTTATAATCTGTCCCAGCAATTTTCTTCCTTCTTTTCACACGTTAAATACTCCAAGGGACCTTTCTCCTTTAATTTGGCTCCACACACCATCCTAGATCCTCATAAACACATTTAGCTCCTGCCAAACATTAAATCAACAATTAGAGCCATTTTAACATCATATCACATTCCAAAGACAGTGAAGCATCATTAAGTTGGAGTACAAATATATACTAAACTACGTGAATTTAGCCTATTATCAGCGTGAAACACGCTCCCACCAGACAATCACAACACTTTATTTATAAAAATTTCCACAATTCAGGTCAACGCCTTTCACAATATTCTTGTCTCAACAAATTTCAAATAGATAGTTGTACAACTCATGAACTTCATCAATTATTATTTCACAATGAAACCAACCTGGATATATATATGAATCGTAAAACAATGTCATCCAATTCAAGCTTTATGTATCACCATGAAACCAAGGGAGGAATTAACACTTCCAAAATACTGGGAACAATACTTGACAACAAGTCGACGAAAAACAATTAGACATGGAGGTATCAATGATCATAAAACAGTTTGAGCCAGGAACCAAATAAATTAGAAACAAGAAGGGACCATGTTCAACAATAATTTTACAGGTGCATAGATACTCGTCACCTCACCTATACACCACACACATGCAAATTCACATAACATTTAAGTGGGGTTTCCTATTCCCTCAAGTCAAGGTTAAACCAAGCACTACCTCAAATTCACAGGCCACTCACTGCTCAATTACCGCTTTTCCTTTCGAATTTGCCTCTAAATTGCTCGAATCTAATCATAATTAGTTTAATATAATTAATTTATGCTAAAGGAAAAATTATTGTTTTCCTAAGTTTTCTAAAACAAAAAGTTAACACCCGACCCCGGGCACGCTTGGTCCAAACTCGGGGTTCGGACCAAATTCTGTTTACCCATTCACCCCCGAGTCCGAATATGCAATTAGTTTCAAAATCCGATCCCAATTCAAGGTCAAAATTCTATTTTTACAAAATTCCCTAATTCTACCCAAACCCCCAATTTCTACCATGAAAATTCTTGATTTTTTGATTGATAAATGATGAAAAATATTGGGTAATTGAAAGAGAAGAGTTTAAAATTGTTTACCAATACTTTGGGGATGAATTTGTGCGAAGAAAATCGCCTCTAGGTCTTTGTAGTTCAAAAATATGAAGAAAATAGGTTCTGCTCGATTTTTAAAAGCTGTTTTATATGACTGGGCAGACCTTCATCGCGTTCGCGATGGGCCTGCCGCATTCGCGATGAGTCAGGTCCGTTGGCCTTCGCGTTCGCGACCAGGTGGCCTCGTTCGCATAGAGTAAGCGGCTCCTCCTTCCCAGGCCCATTTACACATCGCGTTCGCGATGGCCTGGTCGTGTTCGCGAAGGGTCTCTCCCGGTGCTTCGCGTTCGCGTCGAGGGCCACGCATTCGCATAACACAAAATGACCCCAGTGCAAATTCTACTCTACACGTCTGCGAGTGGAGTAACGTGAACGCGAAGAATAAATTGACTGTGCACCAGAACAACAAAAACAACAGACTTTAACATGTTCAAAACATCCCGTAGCCTATCCAAAACTCAACCGAGCCCTCGGGGCTCTAAACCAAACATGAATGCAAGTCTAAAACCATCATACGGACTTGCTCGTGCGATCAAATCATGAAAATAACATCTAAAACTACGAATTTAACCTCAAAACTCATCATTTTTCTTAAGAACACTTAACTTTCACTATTTCTCAACCGGTCGTCCGAATCACGTCAAATAAATTCCGATTCTTACCATATTTCACATATAGGACGTAAATATCATAACAAACCTGTACCGGAATCAGGAACCAAAATACGGGCCCGATACCAATGAGTTCAAACATTAATTCATTTATTTATTTCCTTAAAAATCCAGCATGACAATTTTCTTCAAAAAAGGATTTCTAAAGCTAGGGACCTCGAAATTCAATTCCGGGCATATGCCCAAGTCCCATATTTTACTACGGACCTCCCGGGATCATCGGGACACAGATCCAGGTCCGTTCACTCAAAATTTTGAACCAAGTCAACTAAAACCAAATTTTAAATTCCAAAAATTATTATTTTTGATATTTTCACATAAAAGCTTTCTGGTTTCACGCCTGGACTGCACACGCAAATTGAGGTAAATAAAATTAATCTTTATAAGGCTAATGAGCCTGAAATGGAATCTTAATTTATAAGATGACCTTTGGGTCATCACAATCTCCACCTCTAAAACAAACTTTCATCCTCGAACGTACATAGAAAATTACCTGAACTGGCAAACAAGTGGGGATATCTACTCTGCATGTACGAATCGGACTCCCAAGTAGCTGCCTCAACAAGCTGACCTCTCCACTGCACTCGAACTGAAGGGTAACTCTTTGATCTCAACTGACGAACCTGCCGGTCTAGAATGGCTACCGACTCCTCCTCATAAGTCAAATCTTTGTCCAATTGGACAGAGCTGAAATCTAACACGTGGGACGGGTCACCATGATATTTCCGGAGCATAGATACATGAAATACCGGATGAATTGAGGATAACCCTAGAGGCAACGCAAGTCTTTAAGATTCCTCCCCCATTCTATCAAGAATCTCAAATGGTCCGATATACCTAGGGCTCAACTTGCCCTTCTTCCCAAATCTCATGACACCCTTCATGGGCGATACCCGAAGTAATACTCTCTCTCCAACCATGAATGCCACATCCCGAACCTTATGATCGGCGTAACTCTTTTGCCTAGACTGAGTTGCACGAAGTCGATCCTGTATAATCTTGACCTTATCTAAGGCCTCTTGAACTAAGACTATATACAATAACCGAGCCTCTCCTGCTCAAACCACCCAACTGGCGATCTAAACTGTCTACCATATAATGCCTCATAGGAGGCCATCTAAATGCTCGACTGATAACTATTATTGTAGGCAAACTCCGATAATGGTAAAAATTGATCCCAAGAACCTCCAAAGTCAATAACACAAGCGTGGAGCATATCCTCTAGATCTGAATAGTAAACTCGGACTGCCCGTCCGTCTGAGGATGAAATGTTGTGCTCAACTCAACTCGGGTACCCAACTCTCGCTGAACTTCCCACCAAAAGTGCGAGGTAAACTGCGTACCTCGATAAAAAATGATAGACACGGGCACACCGTGAAGGCGAACAATCTCTCGAACATATATCTCTGCCAACCGCTCTGAAGTGTAAGTACTTGCCACCGGAATGAAATGTACTGATTTAGTCAACCTATCCACAATAACCCAAACGGCGTCGAACTTCCTCTGAGTCCGTGGGATTCCAACAACGAATTCCATAGTGATACGCTCCCACTTTCACTCAGTAATCTCTATTTGCTAAAGTAAACCACCGGGTCTCTGATGCTCATATTTCACCTATTGGAAATTCAAACAACGAGCCACATAAGAAACAATATCCTTTTTCATCCTTCTCCACCAGTAGTGCTGCTGTAGGTCCTAGTACATCTCAGCAGCACCCGGGTGAATGGAATACTTAGAACTGTGAGATTCTTCAAGAATCAACTCACGAAGGCCATGAATATTAGGCACACAAATACGACCCTGCATCCTTAAAACACCATCATCTCCAACTGTAACCTTCTTGGCACCACCGTGCCGAACGATGTCCCTAAGGGCCATCAAGTGCGGGTCATCATCCTGCCGATCTCTGATACACTCGAATAAGGAAAACCGAGCAACTGTAAAAGCTAGAATATGACTGGGTGAAATATCCAACCTCACGAACTGATTAACCAAAGTCTGAATATCTGAAGCTAACGGTCTCTCACCAACTAGAATAAATGCAAGGCTGCCCATACTTACTACTTTCCTGCTTAATGCATCGACCACCACATTGGCCTTCCCCGGATGATACAATATAATGATGCCATAATCTTTCAATAACTCTAACCATCTCTTATGTCTAAAATTAAGATCTTTTTTCTTGAACAAGTATTGGAGGCTACAATGATTCGTGTAAACCTCACATGGCACCCCATAAAGATAGTGCCTCCATATTATCAATGCATGAACAATGGCTGCCAACTCTAAGTCATTGATAGGGTAATTCTTCTCATGAATCTTTAACTGTTGAGACGCATATGCTAGCACCCTGCCCTCTTGCATCAATACCGCTCCCAACCCAACACGGCAAGCATCACAATATACCGTAAAAGATCCTAAACCTGAGGGTAACACCAATACCGGTGTTGAAGTTAAGGCTGTCTTGAGCTTCTGGAAGCTCGCCTTACACTCATCCGACCATTTAAATGGGGCACCCTTCTGAATGAATCTCATCATCGGGGCTGCTATAGACGAGAACCCCTCCATAAAACGACGGTAGTATCCCGCCAAACCCAAGAAACTCCTGATTTTTG
The DNA here is from genome assembly GCA_005239505.1 of Nicotiana paniculata. Lineage (NCBI taxonomy): Eukaryota > Viridiplantae > Streptophyta > Magnoliopsida > Solanales > Solanaceae > Nicotiana > Nicotiana paniculata. The sequence continues at coordinate 15,106 of MDKI01196046.1, forward strand.
TGGCTGAAGTGGGTCTAGGCCAGTTCTTGACTGCCTCTATCTTCTTAGAATCTACCTGAATACCCTCTGCTGATACGACGTGACCCAAGAAAACTACTGAATCTAACCAGAATTCACACTTTGAAAATTTTGCATACAACTGATGATCCCTCAAAGTCTGGAGTTCTATACGGAGGTGTTGCTCATGCTCCTCCCGACTGCGGGAGTATATAAGAATATCGTCAATGAACACAATTACGAAGGAATATAGATAAGGATTGAAAACTCGATTCATTAAATCCATAAAGGCTGCTAGGGCATTAGTCAAGCCAAACAACATCACCAAAAATTCATAGTGCCAATACCTTGTCCGAAAGACTGTTTTAGGAACATCGAATGCCCTAATCTTCAACTGATGGTAGCCCGATCTCAGATCAATTTTCGAAAACACACTGGCACCCCGAAGCTGATCAAATAAATCATCAATTCTCGGCAGCGGATACTTATTATTAATAGTAACTTTATTTAACTACCGGTAATCTATACACATTCTCATCGATCCATCCTTCTTCTTTACGAACAAAACTGGTGCACCCCAAGGCGAGACACTATTTATCAAGCAGGTCTTGCAACTGTTCTTTCAATTCTGGTGGGGCCATCCGGTATGGAGGAAAAGAAATGGGCTGAGTGCCTAGAGCAGCATCAATACAAAAATCGATATCCCTGTCGGGTGGCATCCCCGAAAGGTCTGCAGGAAACACTTCGGGAAACTCCCGAACAATAGGCACTGACTCTATTGAAGAAACCTCGGCATCAGAATCACAAATATGAGCCAAATAGGTCAAATATCCTTTCTCAACCATGCGACGAGCCTTGGCATAAGAAATCACTCTGCTGGGAGAATGACCAGGAGTCCCTTTCCATTATAATTGAGGTAATCCCGACAAAGCTAAAGTAATTGTCTTGGCGTGACAGTCCAAGATGGCATAATAAGGTGACAACCAATCCATGCCCAATATGATATCAAAATCGACCATGTCAAGAAGCAAAAAGTCTACACTAGTTTTAAGTCCCTCAATAATGACTACACACGAACAATACACACAATCTACAACAATAGCATCCCCCACCGACATAGACACATAAACAAGGACACTCAAAGAATCGCGGGGCACAACCAAATGCGAGGCAAAATAGGATGACACATAATAATAAGTAGACCCCAGATCAAACAAAACTGAAGCATCTTTATTACAAACTGAAATGGTACTTGTGATAACGGCATCAGAGGACTCTGCCTCGGCTCTAGCTGGAAATGCATATAATCGGGGCTGGGCCCCACCACCCTGAACTGCATCACCGGGAGGACCCCTGACAGGTGGTCCTCCACCTCTAATGGGCTGGTCGCCACCTCTAACGGGATGGCCTCCACCTCTAGCATGCTGACCTTCACCTCTAACATTCTGACCTCTAACTCTGACTACTTGACCCCTACCCTTGGCTGGCTGGGCAGGTGGTTCTGCAGTTGGTGCCGGAACTATAGCACGAGAATTCTGGTACTGAGGCTGATTACCCAAAAATTTCAGACAAGATCTCCGAATGTTCCCATACTCACCACACTCATAACACCCATCCTGATACTGAGGCTGATCCTGACGAAATGGCTGACCACAATAATAACTCTGAAGAGGAGATGCTCTGATAGGGGCTGACTGATCAGAATAAGGCAAGTAAGAGCCACAACCACCTGAGGCACCATGGAACGTCTGAAGTTCTAAATTAAACGACCAAGAAGAATGGCCTCTGCCCTGAGTATCTCCGCCTCCAGATGAGGCACCGCTGAATCTACCAGAATGGCGAGCTCTCTTGTCTGCACCTGACCTCCCATCCCGAGAACTGTCTCAACTCTCCTGGCCACATTGGCCGCATCCTAAAATGAAATCTCAGTCCGTGTCTCCTTAGCCATCTGCAACCTGGTGGGATGGGAAAGGCCCTCAATAAATCTCCTAACCCTCTCCCTCTCTGTGGGCAATAAAATAATAGTATGCCGAGCCAAATCCATAAAGCAATTCTCATACTGGGTAACTGTCATTCCGCCCTGCTGAAGACGCTCAAACTGACGACGCTTCTCTTCTCTGGTAGTTATAAGCAAAAATTTCTCCAAAAAGAGGTGAGAAAATTGATCCCAAGTCAGGGCAGGTGACCCTGCTGGTCTAGTCAATAAATAATCCCTCCACCACTTCTTGGTAGAACCATTCATCTGAAACGCGGCGAAGTCGACCCCATTGGTATCCAAAAGTACCCATATTACGAAGAACCTCATGACAACTATCCAGATATTCCTGAGGATCCTCTGAAGTAGCTCCACTGAAGTGAACAGGGAAAAACTTGATGAACCTATCCAATCTCCACAAAGCATCGGAAGTCATAGCTGCCCCCTCAAAAATCGGGGCTGCAGCGACTGTCCGAACTACCCTAATTAGGTTGGATGCTAAGGTCTAGTTCTGAGGAGTAGTCTGATCAGGAGTGTGGGTAATAAGAGTATGGACCCCTCCTACAGCCTGAGATACAGCTGCTGCAACAAAGAGTGCGCCAGTCTGGGCACTCTTCATAAGGCCCACTAATCAGACCAAAGCATCCTGAAGTACCGGGGTAGCAATAAACCCCTCTGGGACCTGCACTGGCCCAGCTATAACGATCTGAGCTGGAGCCCCCCATCAATCTCAATCTGGGGCTCCTCAGCTGGGGCTGCAGTATGAGAAACGGGCTGAGTCCTTCCCCTGCCTCGGCCTCTGCCCCTAATAGGAGCTGCTGCTGCTGGAAGACCAAATTGTTGGTCAGCAGAAGAAGAAGCACGTGTTCTCTCCATCTGCGAGAGAGTAGAAGAGTTCAATCAGTATTTGAGATACCAAGAATCGCACGACAGAGTAGAAATAAAAACTAAGTTTGTTCCTAACTTCATCGCCTTTGAGATATAAGTACAGATGTCTCCGTACCGACCACTCAGAATCTATCAAGCTTGTTCGTGAATTGTGAGACCTATGAAACCTAGTGCTCTGATACCAACTTGTCACGACCCAAATTCCCAACCCACGGGATCGTGATGGCGCCTAACCCCACACTTGATAGGCAAGCCAATGTTAGAACTTGATTAGCCATTTTCCTTTGAATAATTACTTAAGCACAATGAGAGAATTTGAAATAAACTAAATCTAATAATTTCCAATAATTCTAATCAGGAATAATATTCGATATGATGAAACGAACCATGAACTAAAACCAACTATATAACTACCCAAGGTCTGGTGTCACAATTAACGAACTACTAAAGAGTACTACAAATAATGGGCTGAAAGAATTATATATTTGTTTTTGAATGTAATAAAACGGTGTCTATAAAATTAAGAGAAGACTCCAGGAATCTACGGACGCCAGCAGATCTATCTCGTGTCTCCGAACGATGGTGTCAGCTACTAAAATCTCCTAACTCTGGCCGGTACCTGGATCTGCACAAAAGAGTGCAGAGTGTAGTATCAATACAACCGACCCCATGTACTGAGTAAGTGTCGATCCCATCACAGTAAAAATCAGAGTATGAAAACCTTTTTAATAAAATAAGAGCTTTTCCAAATCCTTATTTTTGAAAATCAATAAACATAAATATTCTCCCTTATCGCTCCTTGTTGAGGCGCGCAACCCGCTCCCACCTGTCCACCCTTATTGCTCCTCCCTATATATATCACGCTTATTTCTCCTATTGCGGCGTGCAACCCGATCCCACCTGTCCACCCTTATCACTCGTTGTTGCAGCGTGCAACCCGCTCCCACCAGACAATCACATCACTTTAATTATAAAAATTTCCACAATTCAGGTCAAAACCTTTCACAATATTCTTGTCTCAACAAATTTCAAACAGATAGCTGTACAACTCATGAACTTCATCAATTATCATTTCACAATGAAACCAACCTGAATATATATATGAATCGTAAAACAATGTCATCCAATTCAAGTTTTATGTATCACCATGAAACCAAGGGAACAATCAACACTTCCAAAATACTGGGAACAATACTTGACAACAAGTCGACGAAAAACAATTAGACATGGAGGTATCAATGATCATAAAACAGTTTAAGCCAGGAACCAAATAAATTGGAAACAAGGAAGGGACCATGTTCCACAATAATTTTAGGGGTACATAGGTACTCGTCACTTCACCTATACACCAAACACATGCAAATTCACATAGCATTTAAGTGGGGATTCCTATTTCCTCAAGTCAAGGTAAAACCAAGCACTTACCTCAAATTTGCAGGCTACTCACTGCTCAATTATCACTTTTCCTTTCGAATTTGCCTATAGCCCGCTCGAATATAATCATAATTAGTTTAGTATCATTAATTTATGCTAAAGGAACTAACTTTACTGGAGAAATCATTGTTTTCCTAAGTTTTCTAAAAAAATGTTAAAACTCGACCCCGGGCCCGCTTGGTCCAAAATCGGGGTTCGGACCAAATTCTGTTTACCCATTCACTCCCGAGCCCGAATATGCAATTAGTTTCGAAATCGGACTCCAATTTGAGGTCAAAATTCTATTTTTACAAAATTTCCTAATTCTACCCAAACCCCCAATTTCTACCATAAAATGTTTTGATTTTTTGATTGATAGGTGATGAAAAACATTGGGTAATTAAAAGAGAAGAGTTTAGAATTTTTTACCAACACTTTGGGGATGAAATTGTGTGATGAAAATCGCCTCTAGGTCTTTGTAGTTCGAAAATATGAAGAAAATAGGATCTGCTCGATTTTTAAAAGCTGTTTTATATGACTGGGTAGGTCTTCATCGCGTTCGCGATGGGCCAGCTGCGTTCGCGATGAGTCAAGCCCGTTGGCCTTCGTGTTCGCGATTAGGTGGCCGTGTTTGCATAGAGTAATCGACTCCTCCTTCCCCAGACCCATTTACACATCGCGTTCGTGATGGCCTAGTCGCGTTTCCCGAAGGGTCTCCCCCCAGTGCTTCGCGTTCGCGTTTAGGGCCACACGTTCGAATAGCACAAAATGGCCCCAGTGCAAATTCTACTCTACGTGTTCGCAAGTGGAGTAACGCGAACGCGAAGAACAAATTTACTGTGCACCAGAACAGCAAAAACAACAGACTTTAACATGTTCAAAACATCCCGTAGCCTATCCAAAACTCACCCGAGCCCTCGGTGCTCTAAACCAAATATGCACGCAAGTCTAAAAATATCATACGGACTTTCTCGTGCGATAAAATCATGAAAATAACATCTAAAATTATGAATTTAATCTCAAAACTCATCATTTTTCTCAAGAACACTTAGGTTTCACTATTTCTCAACCGGACGTCCGAATCACGTCAAATAAATTCCGATTCTTACCAAATTTCACAGATAGGACTTAAATATCATAACAAACCTGTACCGGGCTCCGAAACCAAAATATGGGCCCGATACCAATGAGTTCAAACATTAATTAATTTATTTATTTCCTTAAAAATCCAGCATGACAATTTTCTTTAAAAATTGATTTCTAAAGCTAGGGACCTCGAAATTCAATTCAGGGCGTACACCCAAGTCCCATATTTTATTGCGTACCTCCCGGGATCATTGAAACACGGATCCGGGTCCATTCACTTAAAATGTTGAACCAAGTCAACTAAAACCAAATTTTAAATTTCAAAAATTATTATTTTTCATATTTTCACATAAAAGCTTTCCGGTTTCACGCTCGAACTATGCACGCAAAATCGAGGTAAATACAATTAATATTTTTCAGGCTAATGAGCCTGGAAAAGAGTCTTAATTTATAAGATGACCCTTTGGGTCATCACACTAATATTATAGTAGTAGTAGCGAAAAGGAAATAGTTTCACTTTGTCTCCAAAAGTGACATGATTACGTAGGACTTTTTTATCACACATGAGTTATAATTTTGACCAATTGTGTTATCAAGCCTCCGACTAGCTAATCATAAGAGAATACCTTCTTTAGGTGTATCCACGTCCACCTTCTAAGTAGTGATTAATCATTCTAGCTACTTACACGTGGATTAATGGCCACACAATTAAGAATTATCTAAAATTACTTAAAGAACTATTTATTTTTAACACACTTTATACACCTTGCTGTCATGGTCATATGGTACCTTGTATGACACTAGTCCATAAATACGGGGTATTGTAGCTTGGATCGTATTTTATCTCAAAATGTCAATCTTCGACGCAATTTATTTTCTTCGGTTTGCTTACCCTCTCACCTTCACAAATTTACTCATCACTTGTTTGAAATAACATAATGCTTATAATCTCAAAATAATCTCATTCCCAAACTTAGGTCGATTAACTTACGACGAAACTTTAACATACGAAAATGCGGGATGTAACATCTCATTTTTCGAGCTTCCATCAATTTACGAGCTAATCTTTACACTGATGCCCGACTTTTTATATGGTATTCCTTTTTTATTTGATATTGGCACTTGAAATTTATGAGATGTTAATGTAGAGTACGAGATTTACAAATTCATGTTCAAAAAGAAATATTTGGAAGATTATGTAACTTACAAATTTACCCCATCATTGTTGTATGCTTCAACTCCTCATCACTACATCTCCAGGGTTAGGCTAGATACTTACTGGATACGTGATGATTTACGTATTCATACTGCATTCTGCACTAAATGTGCAGGATCTGACAGGTTCATTTGGTGATCACCTTGGCACGTAGGTGCACCTGTTGAGGAGACATAATGTGGGTTGCATTCCAGGTTACGCATCATAGTCCATTGAGTCTCCATTGTATTACTTATTTTATACTGTCTTATTACGTTCAGGACATATATTGTATTATCATTGTACTCCTTAGAAAAATGTTCATGCACTTATGACACCGGGTTTTGGGAGTTCTTACTGGTTGTATAGTATCGTAGTTGGCGTAATTATTATCATTTTACCCTGAAAATTCTATTTTATACCATTTCAAGTAATGGAGATTATGATTTCATAAGTAATAAAATGAGTAAATAAATTGATAAAGTAATGTTGGCTTGCCTGACGGCAGCGTTAGGCGTCATCACGACCTATAATGGAATCTGGATCGTAATCTGGGCCGTGACACTAGCCATACCTTCGAGCTGCACTTAGCGTGCTTAGATATTTGTTGAAAGATCCAAATCCGGGCCTTTTTATGTCTTCCTCTTCCCCCCTTTTAACTACTGACATTTTGTGATTCTGCTTGGGGGTCTTTCTAAGACACACACAAATTTGTCAACGGCTTCTCTATTTCACTTGATTCTTCTCCCATTTCCTGAAAATAAAAAAAAGAGGACATCAGTTTCAGCTAGCCCAACCGAAGAGGGATATAGATCTATGAGACAAGTGGTGGCAGAACTCACCTGGTCAGTTGTCTCTTCGACGATCTCTTTGCCTTATCTCCCTTCCAATGCCACTTCATTCTAATAATCAGGTTGCGATACACATCGCCAAAAACCCTGTGTTTCATGAATGGACGAAACATGTTGAGATCCACTGTTATTTTGTGAGGCAACAATTTCTTGTTGGTCTGATTTCCCTTTCTTATGTCCGATCTTCCTCTCAACTCGCCGATCTCTTTAATAAGTCTCTCACTGGACCCATTCATCATAGTCTGTCAGGCAAGATGGGGATTCGCCCCACCCCCAGCCCCGACCCCCACTCCAACTTGAAGGGGGTGTTGGTGATAATACAAATTTTGGAGTTGATACTGGTTGAATCTAAGGTGTATGAATGGAGAAACAAAGGTTCATTGACGATGATTCTGGATAATTCTCATATTTAGGTTGAGTTCGAAGGTTTGTGTCTGAAGAAAGAACTTAGGTTTTAATGTCAATGAACGGAGGAGGTGCAATTGCATGTGATAATCCGATGGCTATGAAGAAATGGATCTATCAGGTCATTGGTATTTGGGTTCAGGCTTCTCTTCTCAATTTGGTCGTAACAACTTTGGGACCAAAATGGAACAACATTCTTTGGGCCTACTCAGCTAATGCAGAAAATTTCCTTTAATCTTTCTTCTATTTTGTCATAAACAAAATCATTGTGTAAGAGATTTATATCATGTTGTCATATTTATGTCAAGTTAAACTAAGATAAACAATTTAGAGTTAAGGAAACTATTTACTATTTGGAGATAATCCTTACTTTCTTCTTTCATAAATTAAAGGAGAAAAAAAATCCTTTTTTTAAAATTTTTTTTTGAAGTCTTTTTGTTTATTTATCCACTTCAATTCTCTTTCTTGAGATGTCACTCCATTCACATTTTAATTGATATTTTGAATGATCAAAGTAATAGTTTACGTCTTTGTAATTTTATTTAATCGCATTGTAACTTGACTTAACTTGATAGTTAGAGAAAATAGAAAGTCTCTCTTGAGAAATATAGTATGATTCATGACTTGCATTCGTTGCAGAGTCCGGAATCCAATTATTGGGTGTTTTTGACAAGTGTGATGTTAATAGGTGTAAAAGAAAAAGGAACCAAACTATGTATAATGCGGTAATAAACCGCGCTATACATTAACTGTGTTATAGCCGTTAAGGTATAGCGCGGTTATTTCATGCGTTATACATGCATAGCGCATATTTTTTCCGCGCTACGCTGACACCATCAGACGGAAACGTATAGCGCATGAAATAACCGCACTATACTTGTATAGCGCATGAAATAACCGCGCTATATATGTTATTATATCGCCCCTTCTTCACCAATCGACAAAAACCCCCCATTTTTAAATCCCCCCCCCCCCAACAACGCTCCCTCCCCCCCAATTTGTTTCCTCCAAAAAAATACAGTGGGTCCTATCCGTCACAAAAAAAGACAAGCACGTAGGTCCCACACCCTAGCACAACATTATATTGTTGTGGTTTCTTCGTTTTGGACTTAAATTTTCAACTTCTCTACTTTCTGAAAATCATAAATTGAGGTATTCCGATTTAGTTTATGTCGAAACTCATATAATAATGCTTATTAGTTGAGCTGAATGTGTTTCCATGTCGTTTTGTATTTTGTTTGTGAAACTAGTTTGTTATATTGGAAACTGGTAATCCGAAACTAGTATGTATATTGGAAATTAAAAATGTTAATTAATATCTTTACTTTTTTACATGTATTTTCGTGAATGTTATGTGATTAAAATGTATTTGTTGTTTATATTTAGTTTAGATTATTTATTAGCATAGTAAAATATAGATCCTTTTAGCGTAGTAAAATGTAGAGCCTTTTAGCGTAGTAAAATGTAGAGTATTTTAGCGTGGATTTCCTGTAGTTTAAGTATCTCTTATACTGATAGATGAAAGATAATATGATAGGTTGGTGCTACTG